>WIXG01000456.1:0-54205 GCA_009869945.1 Mesaphorura yosii | reverse complement strand
TGCTGGCACGACAATGGCGAACACTGCCTAAACGAGAGCAAAGGCCGGAGGCACCCGAAGATCGGCGAGCCGGTCCTCCTGAAGCTGAGGTCCTTCTACAAGCAGCACAATGAACTCTTTTACGAGATGGTGGGCAAGGAGTTTGGGTGGTAGGCCAGACATGCCGTGCATTGTTGCTAGTTACTACGAAATATATCGACAAAACAAGTTACATATCAATCAATACAATTTGGTGGCCATTTCTCATACATATCAAAAGCAATCAACAATCAACGTACATATCAAAAGAAGCCAACAAGCCAAGATTTCCTTTTCCTATATCGTCTTGTTAATGAATAATGTAAAATGTTATTGTTAAGAAAAGCAACAACGATCTTTGTGAGTGTGTTTATATTCCAATCCAAATCAAATCAAGTCGTGGTCAACTCAAGGAATTACAAATTAGTCTTTATAGAAGTGTGATTTGTTAATTAATTGATTACTTGAGTCAATCGAGTGTCGGGTGGTGCTCCATTCACCAAACATATCATCTCTAATCATGTAAATGTATTGCCTTTTCTTGCATTCGTGGAATTTTGCACTATTGTACGTCGTACGTGGACGAGTCTTAAGCTAATTGCTAATTATTATTGTACGTGCACCTTGAACTTAGGAAATTACCACACGGATTTTATTGCAACTGTTTTAACTTTGTACTTGTTGAGAATTTGAATTATGAAATAAAATGTAAAAATGTTCGTTGGGAATTCAAAGTACGCGGGCGCTCGCCCGGGCTTTAATGAGCTTTAATTAGTGTGGTTTGCTAATTGAGGGCTAATTGTGTATTTTGCGGCGTGCGGAATTGTAAGTATCAATTCGCCAGTCAGTATTCGTCATGTCACTCAACACGTGGGGAATTTACCTCGTGTCCATGGTGGGGCTCGTTGGGGACACGCTCTGCGTCCTCGTCACCCTGCGACCTTCGCTCGCCCGTCATCGTCCTCATAATCGGTCTGGCTCTGGTCGACTCCAGCTTCCTGCTCATGCCGAACTTATTCCGAGGGCTTGGGCCTCAGCCCCGACAAGACAAGGTTGGGTTTGCAATCGTGGCAGAGGAAATTCAGTACTTCGCAGTGTCCTGCTCCGTGCACTTCATCGTGATCATCACAATCGAATGGTACTTGATCGTAACCCACCCATTTAGCGCCCGATCCTTCAACACGTGGAGCCAGAAGAGGTGGACGGCGCTGACTGTCGTTGAGCTCTCCGCTACGGCGACCGTCTTCATCGTGGCCACCATTCCCCAGTTTCTGTACTCGATCATGTTTGTGTACCTGGACGTTATTGGCTGTCGGTATATGCAATTTTGCTTTGCATATTCTCGTATTTAAATTCAAAGTCTCAGAGTCATTGCTCTGTCGTTGTCTCGCTCTCTTTTTGCTTTCGCTAAGCCAAGCAAAACCACGCCGAGTCGAGTTGTGAGAGAGAGGTGAGTTGGAACGGGCATTCGTATTCCAGAGTTAGTCAAGTCCAGTCGCGTGAGTTATTTAGTCAGTAAGTCAAGTCTTTTAATCGTCTCAATTGTCGATTAATTGTCATTTTCGTATAATAAAGTCCTTTGTGGGATTGTCCAGTTCAAAATAACCTGTCTACTGTGTTCCTCAAACTTTACTTCATCGTTTCTGAGCTGCATTTCGTCAGACTCCAAAACCAGCAGCTGACGACTGATGAAAGGTTTCTCACAAACTTGGCATGTTTGCTGTCTTGAAGTGGAATCCACGTGAACTTGGCGGTGCTCCTTCAGGCCACGTTGAATCGCCAATTTCTTGCATTGCATCTCACATTTATGAAATTCCCGGCCGGCCGACTGTTCCGTGGCTTTTGCTCATTCTTCCTCCTGAATGCAGTGTGCAGTGAGCAGTAGTGAAGTGATCAATCAATTAATCTTAAATCTCATTTATTGCGTGACCGGGTTAAAGTTCAGACAAATTTTCTGAAAATTGTGTACAGAACTAACTGCGGCTTCTATTAATAAACTTAAGTGCTAAACGCGTAAAGTAACCGAATTAAGTTAACAGGTTGAGTATTATTGCATTAATTTCATCGTCACGGGTCACACGTTACGTCTCCCGTTAGCTACGCAAGTGAGCAATTAATGCGTACAGCGCATGCTTCATGCAATCTTAATCCGTCTTCTCCTCGAGCAGGGTCAGGTCGGGAATGACAATGTTACTTATGTTCAAGTAGATGATCCAATACAAGAGATGGAAGCAGGTGAAAAAGACCGGGAAGAGGATGCGAGAGTACTTGTCAATGTCAGACGGGGTGATGCCACAGATTTGGTTCGGGTTGAAGGGGATCAGTTGTGTCATCTTTGGTGGGGCCTCCTGCTGCTGCGGCGGTGTTGGGGGGGCGGGGAACGGACGCTCTTCAATCGCGCTATGGTACTGCCCCGTTCCCGTGCCTGTATTTCGGCGGTGGTAAGTCGTAATGCTCCCCGTTCGGCTGTAGGAACGGGCACGCTGATACTCTTCTTCCTCTTCGCGTTCGCGCTCCCGGGCCCGCTGCTCGTTCTGCAAGCGAAGCGCCATTTTCTGTAATTCGGCCAGGTCGTTCTTCCGCATCTGAATGTGCTTCGCGAGGTAGCCGACTGTCGCGTACTCCAGCAGTGCGGCGAACACCATCACGAAGCACGTGCCGAGAAATACGTCGATGGACTTGATGTACGAGAGTTTGGGCAGGGCCTGATTCGTCTGGCTCATCTGCGTGGTCATCGTCAGTACGGTGATGATTCCCAGCGAGACACGTGCAGGGGCGGCATTCCGATTCAGCCAGAAACTGACCCAGGAAATGACGACGATGAGACCTGCACGAAAACAAATAGCAAAATTAAAGTAACGACCATAAAAGAGTCTCGTGAGAGTTGTTCAAGTGACACTCACTCGATGGAATATAAATCTGAATCAGATAGTAGCCCATTGAACGGACAAATTGAATATCGCAGGCCAATCTCGAGTAATTTCCAGTACTCAAAGAAATCTCATTCGCTCTTTGCTTGTAACCGTTCACTTTAAACTGCGGAAGAGAGACCTCGTTTGATACACCAACCGAATTTGGTCCGTCTGCCCAAATGTAACGAATGTCGGACATCGTGTAGCCAACTGCAATACAAATGGCATATTTAATAAGAAATGGCCTGCGTATTGCGTGGAGCCTGAGCCTGTTTTGAAGGTTGACACTTACAACTCTCGATCTCGATATTACACAACTGTGAGTCCATGGGAAAGTACCGAAGCTGCATCTCACAGCTCGCAGTCACCGTGATTCGGATCGAACGCAGAATGTCTCCCTTCTGCGAAATGCGAAGAAATTCGTTCCGAGTTGTGGCATCGTGAAAGTGGGACTGCTTCTCGTTCACGAAGAACGTGTCTGGGACCCAAATCTTCTTGAGGAAGTCGGAGCTCACGGAGAGCGTGCTGACCTTTTTCGGGCCTTGGAACTGGAGCCGAGGATCGTGCCACTTTTGACGGAAGTAGAAATCCAGGGTGAAGTCCATCAGGATTTCTGAGACGGACGAGATGCTGAGCACATACATCGTGACTCCGACGGTGACTGGCTCTCCACCGTAGTTTGGGCGGACACGGCGGTCGTAGTTTTTGCTGAAGGAGTCGAGAATGGAGGAAATGTTCTTGGAGAGGGATTTAAGGTAGGCTGTGTCGTCGTCGTGCTGCTGGCTGGAAGACATTAGAACAAATATTTAACTTAGAAACTTGACATATCGGCCGCCTAAGTTTTCTTTAGCCCTCATTGACACTTTTGTTTTACTTACCAATTGACTTGCTCCAGCCAACCTCGGAGCAGGAATGGAAGTATTGCGTAGAACGTTAAGAGCAAACTAGGCCTGATATTGATGAGTAACATTTTCAAGCAGTCAATGTCAAGTATTTAAGTAATAATTAAGTCTATAGTCTAGTAAAAGAGTACGTGGGTTCCGAGCTTACAAATCTATCAACAAGAATCTACGACCTACCAAAAATTAATTAACTCCAGTACCAGTAAGTATTTTAGCACCTTTCCTTTGCATTACTTCGCATTTGCAATACTATAATTGACAATTGAAAGTCTTATACTTGGAAGAAATGGAAGAAGGACAGAAAGAAGGAAGGAAGAATACTGAATCAATTAAAATTAGAATACTGGCAAGTGTCAGATTTGAGCAAAGGTGTTGTTATACGATGACTGCATGCGAAATGCATGCGAGATGGAACGGAGACGTTGCAGAGATGCATTTCATTTCATTGTGGAGAAGATGAAGAGAAGCGGATAGAGTTCGGTACGTCACGCGTACGCATGACCAAGTTACAATTACAGCACAACGGGAAAGGAAAAGGTGAAGTGCCAGGCGAAAGTATGGATTTTCTGGAGAAATAGCTTTCGGTCTTGGTTCTGGTTTACTCCGGATTTCAGACTCCAGGCCCATGTATTCACTGCTGCATGCATAGAATGGAGAAAGCCGAGAAAATGCTCGCTCCAGCTAATCTCCTCTTTCATCCAAATCCGAATCCAAATCGAATCTAGGCAATCCTACCCAAGATGAAGACTGGTTACTGCGAACGCTTTGTTCTTTATTGCCTTGCATTTGATCTCAAGCTCCCCTGCCTTCTCTTCGTTCGGCTAGCTGTAATCCGGAATTTGCGTAATTTTCGGCTGGTTGCATTATTTAAATTCGTACATCGTACTCCGTACGCGCGAGTGATTGACAGTTGGTGTTTCCTTATCAGAATATCCATTTTCGCTATTTTTGACTCGATTGGCACAAAGTGCGAACGAACGAAGCCTGACGAGCAGATCATCGTAATAATCGTATTCAAGAGTGAAGTGGCTCTTTACTTACATTGCCAGCAGTTGTCAATTTCCAATTCAATGGAGAGATGACATTCAGTTTTCAATGTGCAGACTGCTGGACATACGATGAATACACGCGGACTTGGGAAAATGACGAGTGGAGCAATATCAACAAGGAACGGCGACAATGGATAGGTACGATCCAGCATGGGAAAAGGACACTTGTTAAGCTCGTACTACGTGCAGGAAAGTCCAGATTAGAGAAAAGTAGAGAAGCGCTAAATGCTAGAGAACAATTTTAAGGTCACAATGACACAGACTTGTAACCGTAGCTGATAGCTCGTATCAGCTGTCAATTTCACACGCTACAATCAATTGTCCAATTTTAATTCAATAACGCTATCAATTGAAATTGAAAGTTTGGAATTCCCATGTAGAGCCTTCGAAAACACTGGACACTTGAACACGCGGCGACCTCTCCAGAAGGATTCGACTCCATATAAAGACCGCGCCCTGCTCCTCACCTGTCTACTTTGATCTTGCTCTAGTTTGGAGTACCACCTACTGACTGATTGGCATAATGATGAAACTCATCGTCCTTCTCTGCGTTGTAGGAGCCGCAGTGGCGCTCCAGCGACCCCGCGGCAATGGGGAGCGGATCATCGGTGGTAAGTGAAGTGCTAACAACGGCGAAAACCGAGTAGAAAGAAAATAGCGTAATGAACTTTATGACTATGTTGGCATTTTGCAGGCCAGCAAGCCGCGCGTGGCCAATTCCCTTACCAGGTCCAGCTCCAGTACCTGAACGGTCACCAGTGCGGTGGCGCCATCATCAACGAGCACTGGATCGTGACTGCTGGCCACTGCGTCGGTGGACTGGCCATCAGCTACAACGTGGTTGCCAACCAGTACGATATTCTGGCTGCTGAAGGCATGGAGAGGAAACAAATTGCTCAGAGATTTATCAGACATCCAGAGTACAGCGCAGATCCGATCGCGTAAGTTCGTATAAATGCAGAAATACGGAATTCGACAGCACAGCCGCCGAAAACTAATTAAACACTAAGAATTAACTAAATGTAATGCCTCTTTCGCTGTTTATTTGCTCAGGTACGACATTGCTCTCGTCCGAGTCGCCAACCCGCTCTACATTGCAGGCGAGTCCACCGTGCAGCCAATCGCTCTGCCACGCCAAGGTCAGGAGTCAGCTGTCGGCAGAAACTCGACCGTGTCCGGCTGGGGAGTGACTGCAGAGGGCGGATTCTTGCCACGTTACTTGCGTTTCGTCGAAGTCCCGATCGTGTCCGACACCGCCTGCACTGCCAGCTACGGTGCTGACCTTTTCGCCGATCAGATGATTTGTGCCGGGTTCCAGGACGGAGGCAAGGACGCCTGCAATGGAGACTCTGGCGGCCCACTCGTGTGCGACGACGATAACGGAGACCCGTACCTGTGCGGAATCGTGTCCTGGGGCTTCGGCTGCGCACGTCCGTACTACTACGGTGTCTACACCGAAACCGCCGCCTTCGCCAACTGGATCAACAACAACATCGACTAAACACACTGTTTGAATGTATTCTAATGCATTTTGTTAGCCAATGAATTAAATATGAATTTGAATTTACGGTTGCCCGTTTCCATTTATTTAATTGCCTTTTCTCAATCTTGAGTTTTCTTACTCAAATTTAAATTGTAACCAGTAAATTCGAGCTCCAACTCAGGACCAATGAAAAGTACGTCCTGTACGCACTCATGTCAAAGTAAAAGAAGTGGCCGATGCGTGCCCTGGTTGGGCAGAAACTGCGGATGATTTTGAGAGCGGGAGATTTCCGGACGCCACGTACGGTACGACGCCAGGCCTGAAGGCAGTTGGCCGAGTCACTAGGCAGCTTAGCGCAGAGCGGAATGAGGTTGTAGGCCACGATAAAACCATTGACGAGCATGAAAGGCAGGAAAAGGACTTCTGGGAGCCCGATGCGGATCGCGAGCTTGACCGTGGCTACCGTGAGGATGGGCACTCCAATCAGCCTCAACCTGAAGGGACTCAGCAGGTGGTCGAGTTGCTCCCGCATCGCGTATTGAATTGGGTCGTTTCCTTCGGCCATGCAAAGAAGAATTAGAAGAAAAGTTCCGCCAACGGAGACCGGGAACACTTGAATCAAGAAGAATTCGAGCAGAGGAGTTTCTTTCTTGTATTTTCCGGCATGAACACCTGCAATTAAATGCAATTCAAGAATTGACACTACGCACTTGGCAAAAAGGCCGTTATTAGCCCAATTACGCAATAATGTCCTATCCTATCCCCAGACTTTCGTGAAATTTGGACCCCACGGGTAAAGAAAAGCTGCCGCATTCCCGAGAAACGTGATTCCCGTATGGAAAATGAGAAGAACGTACAGGATGAGGGCTTGAACCGTTAATTGGCTGTCAGGAGCCACAAGAATTTGGCTGAACAGCTTCCCAGCTGATAGCAAAAGCGCGATGATTTGAGATAAAAACATGGCGCACCAAATTTTTACACTCCACGCAGGCATTGAAACGAAGGTCGTAGTTTTAAAGTTGAAGTAGAAGAGAGTCGCGTTTATCGCCACGCCGTATTTGTAGTAGAGTTAAATGAAGAAGTACTTCCAGTCTGAAGGCCTGACGGAGACCGGTATCACGATGGAGAAAAATGTGTGCAATTGCCGGTGGAGCAGGTCAAAGAGCCTGGCCTTGGATTTGGTCAGAAACATAGCCGTCGTAGCTGTGTCCTTGCCAATGGCCATCATGGACACCTTTCCAAGAATAAAACCGAATCTAGACTGAAATCTTCCAAAATGACTGATTTCAATGACCATCGCACGAAAAGTTGCACGAAAAGGCCTCTAATGTGAATATCATGTAGATAGAAACTGTGATCGAGATGAAAATTCAATTAACTAAAGCGTGGAAACCTTCTCAAGTCAGTATTTGAAAGCATATTCGTGTTCTTCTCCAAATAGCAGCAAATAATTCATCGTGCCGGTCTGCCGGTACCAAGAAAGAAGAAACACCAACATAAAGACACCGAATTTGCATTAAAATTTGATTGTCAGCAAAACGACGCGTTTTGTGAAATGAAGGGTCGATTCATGTTGTCCTTTCTAATCTTTTATTCAAGCATGCTACATGCATCTTTTGGCAAATCAGATAAAGCACACATTGATTTTATTTTAACCGAAGAGAGAGTACCCCTCCTCCGGCGACTGTGGAGGATCTGCAAAACGAACGACGAATGATTAAACTTAATCTTCAAACAAGAAGTGTATAACGTATTTGGATGCCAAGTGGAAACGGTGCTTACTGTCGTATTTGGCAACTGTTGAGCTACAAATGAATTTTTGAGGCCAGCAGAGTCCCTTATAGCGTCTGCAGTTGCACGTCAGACACGGAATGTCCAGATATGATTTGGCGATGGCTTTCACGTCTTTCACGCACTCCCCGAAGCGGCCGACGTCGAGCACGGCGCCAGTGTCCTTTTTCTGAAAGGTCAATTCGAAATCGCGCGATTATTGAGTTGAGAAGTCGGAAGGGCTTTTGCTCTTGCTAAAGCAGGCGTTTGTGGACTTTACGGAATCAGGGATGATGTCCGGCAGGTCCTCCGTGCTGATGCTGCCCTGGATCTGAAAGCAGTGCGAGTTCGGTCCCGGCGGCATTCCTGGCGGGCACTCGTTGCTAAAGCCATTGCCGCTGCCGCCAACTTCTGGTCCGGGCGGTGGTGGGAGCGGAAGCGGCGGGGCCTGCGCACCAACCTGACTGGCGACTCCAATTGCGAGCAATGTAAATGTCACGAATCCAAACATGTGGTTTGGATGAGCCTGGAAGCGAATACTTGTCAATCGGTTTGACGAAATGAAACTGAATGCCTGTTTTACGAATGATTCGAGATTAAGTGGCCTATTCGCCAATTTCGGTAGATATATAGTCAACGATTAACTTGTTCTGGTTGTGGTTTCTGTTTGTAGCCTAATTTCTATTCATTTGTAAGTCTGCTTGAGCGTTTCATCTTTTGGTTCATTAGTAGGTTTAAAAGATACCCAGACAGGAAGATGTGGTAAGATATTCTCAAACTACGCCTGAAAATTGGAACCCGGAAGCGGAAAATTAATGAACGCGTGCCAAATTAGGGAATTACTAGCTGTCAACAACTCGGAATAATTTAATCGTGCTTGTGTAAGCTAAATTTCATCACACCAGCTCATTAGCGCTATATTTGTGGTACAAGATACCATTCTCTACGTAATAACTTGCTCCACCCACGGTGAATTGCACCGATAGTTCTCGAGCATTTTTCCGATCAGAACGCCGAACCCTCCCCAAAAACCTTTTCTGATGGGAACGCGCATGGCCCGGCAGATGAAAATGGGTTTCCCATCGTGAGTAGTGCCTCCGATGACCGGGTCGCGGTTTGGAGCAAGCAAAGAATCGCTGTGGATCAAGTCGTATGTTCCTTCATGCTCATCGTCGATCCCCAGCGCCTCAAAGTTCGTTGTACTCGACCGCTCGCTCGTTCCTTTGGCGTAATAGCAGCGACGAGCGTCGGGTATCAATGATGAGGTCATTCATTGCAGCAGGAATTCGCAAGCGGACGGTCATTCTAATGCTGAATTCATTCACCAAAAATGAAAAACGGCATATTTTGGTTGCGTTACAATGTAGGCCGTGAAGCAGTCACTTCGATAGTCAAGTGAACCAAGTCAGCTCAGCTTGCGGCTGTGCTGTGGGCAAATTCGCGTATCCTGTCTTTGGAATTCATACATCAACATATGTCGTATGTATCAAGTGCAACAGATGACCTTGGAATGGAAGTGAATGGAGTGTTTTTGTACGTTGTGTTGTGCAGTGTCGTTGATGAGGTCCACAGAAGAGCGGAATGTATGCAAATTAGTCATCATCTGTGCTTATGTCAGTCAGTTCGGCAGAAATATGCAAATCACTAAAACCACGACAAACCGACGTCAATGGTTTGAAAGGCAGCAGTATTGAACTGTCAACGGAGGCAGGCGGAAAGAAGACCACGAAAATCGTCGAAATCATAACCAACGGATCATCGAATCGCAAAAGAGAAATGGATCCTACTGAGTCCAAGCCTACCGAAACTGAAGCCGTGGCAGGAGAATCAGTCACTGCCACTGCCAACACTGAAGCTGAGAACAAAGACCTAGAAGAAACTGAAGACGAAAAGCGGGCCGCTGACCACGCAAACAAGCTGTTCAAGTGGGTCATCAATTGCACCGAGGACGACAAACTATTTGAGTTTACTTCGACAGTGAAGGACGCGAACGAGGTATGGAAGCCGTTGATACCGGTGGGAACCGGGACGGAGTACGGAGGTGTTAAGGTAAGTCAGCAACGCTAATTAATACCTAACGAATTAAGACTGCAGTTATTTCCGTCTTAATAAATGCCTACCACGTCACAGATTAACAAGTTGACCACTACCCAGCTGGTCGACTCCGTCCGGGGTTTCTTCAGCTACCAACGGCCTGGAACCGTCATTGACCTGGAGCACAAACCCGCTTGGGTTCTCTTTGAACACGGAACCTACGTCGTCATCCCTGAACCCAAGCCCGTCCAGGATTACAAAGCGGAGGCTATTCGTCTCATGCAGCGATGGGGACCTGTGCTCATGGGGACTCCCGCCTCGGACGTCGCCATGGCCAAGGTCAAGCCCCACATACACAATGGGATAACGGGCTGGGTTATATTTGGACAGTATCCCGTCTTTGGGAGCTTCGTCGGGGAAAACGAGCTGGAGGGCATGACTCACGAGAACGAGAATGAAATGCTGATTAGTGTTTACGGAAGAGAGAAGCGGCACCTGGATGCGACTGAGCTGGTCGTCCTGCATGAAGAACGTCCACAAGTGACCGGTGCACAGTGACTGAAATAAAAGATTCATCCCAGTATGTAATGAATTTACAGTATTTGGGAGTGGCCACTCTTCTTCCACGCTTTGATGACCCTTTGATTCTTTAATTTAATTCACTGCACACTCGTGAGTTGTTTTATTAAAACGTGACTGTTGAGAATGTGATTGATTTCTTTGCATTGCATTCTTCTATCGTCTCCGAGTATAAACAGACGTAGGAAACGTTGTTGCAGACAGGTTTCAGGCAGCCATGAAACCCGAAGGCCAAATTTAATTCTCGAATCTTTAATAAATCAAAGTTCTTGAGGTCAAACCATACGTACAAAACTTGATCACCAATTAATAAGGTACACATTAGAACAGAAGGGTGATTAATTTCTTATCAGTATCTCTCCGTTTTCGAAGTTGGTTTGAACCCGAGGCTGCTGGCCGGGTATGGGCGAGGCCCGATTTCATCGTATAAACTCATGTGAGCCTGCAAGCCCTCGTCCATCTTCGCAGCAGCAGTATTCTTGCTTTTGCTGACAGAGCCTTTCTTCACGGGTGCGGCACCGCCGTCGGCTCCTGGATCCTTGATCAGGTAGACAATGTACGGTGTCATGGCCGGAAACGCGCGCAGTGGGAACGGACTTGCTTTGTCCAGCTTCTTTGTGCTCCCGAAGCTTCCCGTCGACATCGTCGTGCTTTTCGTGCTCGTACTCGCTCCACTCGCGCTGCTCATCGTATCCGAAACCAAAACCTTGCCCGGGGCGGGCCCACCTGGCGTGTCTGATTGTGATTTTGTATGCGGCTGCACCGTGGCCGACACCGCCTGCCTCGTTCGCTTGCACCCTGCCCCACGCACACAGACGAGCATCGACATCGATCGCAGGAGTTTCACTGACTGCGTGCGGAAAGCCTTTCCCTTCGCACAGTAAATGATGATGTTCACGGAGGAATTGATGATAAGCGGGATGGCGACTAAAATCCCGATGTTGTAGGCGTGGTGCTCGCCTGTGAGCAGCACGAAGACTATGACGAGAGTGCAGCTGACCGCGTTGCAGACTACAAACTCTCCGATGACGGCCAGCAGCATTTTCGTGACGGAAATCTCAGCTCGAGACGCATTTATGCTCAGATTGGCACGCTTGACGTTTGTTTTACGGACCTCCTTCCAAATGAGGAAGTTGAAGACGGCCAGGAGCAGGAAGGGAATCCCGTACATTATCGTAATCCAGGTGACGCCGTGATAGTACAGCACGTAGTATCTATTATGATGCAACTGCTCGTACTCCACAAACGTCTCGTTCGTGTCCACGTCGAGGTAAGTGACCGGATGTAGGTTTAGAAGCTCCAGCCAGCGTGGCACGTTTGCAGCCGCAGAAAAGAGGAAGAGACCCACGATGGCTCCGATCGCCAGCCGGCCAGTGAGCACACGATTAAGCAGGAGGGGCCAGCAGACGGCGACGTAGCGCTCGAGGGTCACGAGCACGATGGCGTAGACGGACCCCGTGGACGCTGTTTGGCAGATGGGGTACAGGAACTGCGTGTGGAGGTAGTAGAACCAGCCCACGTTCTCGTGCGTGTGGTGGCCGTCGTACGGCTCGATGACGTACAGAATGAAGGTGGCGAGGTAGGAGAGCAGGAGGAGACCGTCGAAGAACGTCAGCGCTAGGAGGATGTACTTAGTCGAGCTCCGCATGTCGCTGCGGGAGAGCACGACGGATGAGAAGATATTGCCCAGGATTCCCAGCACGCAGAGGACGGAGAGGCACAGACACAGGACGGTCGTCCAGTAAATGGAGAGCAGCACCGTGTCGTGATCGTGGTCGTGACCATGCCCATGCCCGTGATCGTGATCATGGTGAAGATGGTCGTCAAATTCGTTGCTGTCGTAGAATGCAGCGCCTTCGTCACTGTCACCCATCTCGAGCAACTGTTCACCGTTCACTGATCACGATCGCCTTCAGATTGTCACGTCTCGTCTCGCTTAGACTTGCTTGCCGATTTGTCGATTGTACGCATCACAAAAACAACGGATTTCTTTTGACATTTTTTTCAGCTCAGACTCAAGAAGTTTGCACCTATGCGACTGATCACTGGTCTTGCAAATCGCAAAGCTCGCGGTCGTGAGTACTCGTAAGTCGTGAAGAAATTGCAACGTCATCGCTGTGGGGAACTCTTTGCCTGCGCGGGAGTCAGACTGGGGTGGACTCTCCAGCGACTGGTCACGAATTGCAAAGCAAAGTACAGGCTGCGAACCAGAAAAAACTGGTAGCGTAGCGGATTAGTGTGTCAGAGTAAAACAAAAACCACGACCGCGAATTGGACTTGAACCCACATGGAAATTGCATGCAATTGCATGGACAATCGCAAAATGTGTGTTTACATGGAGGCTGAGTTGCTTAATTGAGGCCGCTTGTAGCGTGCATGTGTGTAATGCAAGCAAAAACTCGAAAACTGTCAAGTCTAAGCCTAATTTGTCATGTCTCAGAAGCAATTAGCCAATTCTGTACTAGAAACATAAACATGAGCACAAACAAGAGAGAACAATGCTGCGACGGGACAATGACGAGAATTCCTGAGTAAAACCCATTCAACCGCTTACATGCAACTTAGCTGGAAATGCGCTTCGCCTTACTGGAAACTGTGAGTGACCACTTCTCTTCGACTCTAGCTCGGCCACACAGCTAAAAATAGGACAGCAACTCGCAGCTCGCAGAATTGCCAAACAACCAGCACGTGCTGACGCTGACATTGGTCGATTGAATTTCACGAGAAGGCACAGGTCGGTGAACTGAACGGGCATCGCGTTGACTCGCGCCATCGCAGTCGATGGCGGTGACTCAACACTAAAATACTATCGAGTCAAGCAGCGCCTGAGCCTGGGAAAACCAGATGTGACCAGTGACACCACGACTGGAATTTACTGGAAGGCTTTGCCGATCCGACCGGCTTGTTATTGCAACTTGCGGAACTAGTAATGGAAATGTAGGTTTTGACTGACACAGCATTCAATGCATTGCAGCAGGCATGCCGCAGTTAGAATGATATTAATTTCTTCCTTTAACTTCACTCATTCGAGGAAAGTTTGCAGGATGCTTCAGTCTCGGCTTAGTAATCCGAAATCTCGTTTTGTCTTTGGTGAGAAAATTCTTGGACTTCGCCCTGTCGAACCGAGTACAAGGCATGCGTCAAGTCAAGGACAAACAGTCAACTGTCAATTTGCTTACAGTATTGCGCGCAAGAGGTTGTCAAAAATTGAGGCAGCTGGACAGAATTGTAAACAAACCTTGATTATCGTCCTTAATTATGTCGACCAATTATCGGCGTATTGATAAGTGCCATTTATTGGTCTTTGATTAAGCATGCTCTAAGCTGTCAAAGTATTGTAGACTATGGACTCGAAAGCCATGACATTGGAGAACTGATTCTAAAGAACTTTGCATTAATTGCAGAGATAACGTCAGGAGGGCACAATTACAGCTAGCCGTCAGTCATCATCTCCTTTGGAATCTTGAGGTCAAAATTTGACATTGTCAAACGCGTGTCTAGTTAGCATTATCGTTATGTAGGCCCTTCAATTTCGGTATAAATCCAAGCCCCATTCAAGCCCAAGCATTCAATTCTCTATTCTTCTGCGCGCCACATCGGCCACGAAATCCGAAATCAATCAATCTGCTAAATCATGGAAGACCAGTTCACTACCGAATTCAACATTCCCGTTGTCCAGAGGCTGAATCTCTTTCGAGAGTTCGATCTGCGTCAAATGATCAATGGGCGTCCGACCAAAATGCACGCGCAAGGCGCGAGCGCGAATGACCAGTTTCAATCAACGGTTGTCCAGCAGCTGTGGCCGATCTTCAAGTTTCTGCGCCTCTGCGGAAATCTGCCCATAGTCGACGAGCAGGACGACACTAGCCACGGGCTACTTCGATTCAGTGTGCGCCTCTTCTCGAGGGTCACCGCCTACACGGCGCTGGTTGGTGGCACGTATCTCTGTGCCTGGATTTTTTTCTTTCTCAATCTGATGATTGGGGCGTCGTGGATCGCCGAGATCTTCAAGCCGATCCGGACAGGAAATCCGAAATGGTCGGAGCTGGGCGAGACGGTGGTCAAAGCGATGATTATCCTGCATCCGATGCCGATGATCCTGGAGATACCTTCCGTCTGGTACGGAACACCCAAGCTGGCTCCGTACCTCAACAACTGGGCTCGGCTGGAAGCGGAATTCTTCAATGTGTTCCCGACCTGTCACTTTCAATTCAATCTCGTGCGATTCCGGAACGCCATGGCCATCTTTTACGTGCTGATCCCGTCGGTCATCTTTGTAGTGCTGCACTACGACGATAAATTCGTCCCGAACGGGGACGCAGCCCTGAATTTCGCGATTCTGCTCTTCTATTCGTTTAGCCTGCTCGGAGTTTCGCTGGCTGAGGACGCGAAGGTAATTCTGATGTACAAAACGATGCAGTTGTCGTTCAAATGGCTCCGAGTCGGGATCGCGGATCAGTACTGCACGTGCGTGGACGCCAAGTTTCCGCTCCGGCAGAAGATGGTGAAGGACTGGCTGAGAATTTTGAATCTCGTGCGGGTTCAGCATGATCTGATGTGCAAGTATCAGCTGTACCACCAATTTTTCAACACCGCCTGCTCCCTCTTCTTGTACACGAGCCATCTGTTTGTGCTCTTCGGGTCAATGCGGGCGGACGCCGGGTACGAAATGACCTGGGCTTGCCTGATGCTGTGCACCCTCCTCTTTGGCCGCCTCCTCTTCAAGGCGACGATGGCCCAGACGATCACGGACGAAGAGCAAGCCATTGCGACGATGCTGGCGCAGATGGACACGCAAGACGTGGAAACGAGACTGGAGCTCAAGTTTATCCTAGATCTGATTGCCATCAAACCGTCCGAGGTCACATTCGGCAATTACTTCACGTACAACAAACGGTTTTTGATGGGTGTAAGTAAAACAGGCTCTGGACGAATTTTTTTACAGCATTTAACAAGGTTTTTTGCACGATTGCAGATTGTCGCCCAATCAGTGACTTATTTGATTGTCCTGATGCAGTTTAATGCGAGCACCAGTCCGGCTGGGACGAAACCATGAATCATGAGTTTTGGGGCTGGCAATCAACGTAGTCGAAATTAATCAAAGTCACGAATTTTCAACAACCATGAATTTTAACATTTATTCGAAGTAATTTGCATTTGTATTCAATATTCAAGAATTCAAGAACCCAATTTCAGTAGTTTTGTAGAACAGCGCAGTAGTGAAATCTTACGCCATGTTGGAACGCGAACTGGAACTGGACTCTGATCGAGTTTTTCTTGGCTAATTAATTAACACTTTAAGGAAGCACCTCGATGCAATGAAATTCAATGTTAAACGAGATACGAGACAACTAAGAATAAGAAGAGCAGAACAAAATCTCCAGCCGCTAACTCGAATTAAGAACAAAAATAAAACTCTCCTACGCAGAGCAGAGTAATAAAAATAGTTTACACAACTCAAGAATTAACTAAAATAAAATAAATGAACATCTGTGAACAGCAAATAAATTGTTTTGTTGGAATTCAGTACGCATGTGACTGAATCAGTTCCAGTAGCCAGGTGAGGTGGTCCCGTACTCTGGATTATTCCTTATCGATTATGAAAGATGCAGTGAAGATACTCAAATCAGCACTCCATGGCGTGGCGTATAAGGTACTTGATTATTGTTCAGATTTCAATTGGTCTCCATTTTGACCCTGGCCGTTAGCGTTCCCGTTAATGTTGCCGTTGCTGTGGCCGTTGATTTCATTGAAGCGTTCATTCTTCAGTGCGTGATACGCCTCAATTCGGCTTAACGCATAATCCTGCGGACAGAATTGTGAATTTAATTGTTCATGTAATTTTGTGACTTACAGCTCATGAATTTTCAGCTCACCCAATAGCCAAAAGATATCTTGGACACCTGAGCATTGACAATGGACCAAAGACACCAGAAGAAGTGCGAAGCCAGAGTGAAGCCAGCAACCTCCTTGAGTATGTGATTCTCATTGAACAAATCTGACCGCTGCATGAAGTCTTTGTCCAGCTCCGGATGATTGAGCGCGTACTCGCTCCGTAGGACTGTCAAGTACGAGCGGATGAACCGAAACCTCTCTTCATGGCTCGGGCCGTCGTTGGGCTCATACGTGAAGTGTGGGAAACCTCCCACGTTATAGTTGTACATCCACTCGCAAAAGTGGTTGGCCAAATCAAAGCCCCGGTAGTTGTACGAGCAGTACTCAAAATCAATGACCACCAGCTTGTCGTTTGGAGGAGCCCGCGGGTCGCTCCGGATGAGAATGTTACCCTCTTGCAAGTCGTTGTGGGCGAAGACGATTGGTGAATTCAGACTTGGGAGAAATCTCCTGTAAAAAAACAAAATTGCCTAATCAGTACTGCACCAATATTACTAGGAAGAAGGAAGGCAGAAGTCTTTACTTACTTGAGCCACTCGAGTTCCCCTTCCAAATCAAATCCCATCAAGGCCTTCACAATCTCTTTCTCGCGTACAGTCTTAATCTTCGACAGGACCAATGAGTCACGCACGGTGGTCATCCAACGATCCATTGTGTCCCAAAGCCAAGTCGGTTGCTTACTGATTGGGATGTTCAGTGCATGGATCTGTGCCATCTTCTGTGTGATCTGTCGGCTCAGCTCCGGATCACGCAGTTCGAGCGTCTGGAGTGGTCGTGACTGAAGAAGGCAACAAATAATAAACAAAAAATGCTCAAGTTTAACAGTTTAGGAGTAGTTCGTTGTTAGTTTACTACTTACTGGAATGAATTGTTCAATTCTGCCTCCAGGAAAGACTCCATGCAATTTAGGTCCAAGTTTCCGCTCCGAGAGGAGTGTACATATAACCAGCTCAGTGATCAGTGTCTCCAGTCCATTCTCACCATGGCCCTGTGCAGTAAAATGAGGTAAAAACCCGAAATTAGTTCCAATTCTGTCAGAAATTAAATCGAACCCTTAAATTGTGACAGGGATGAGTACTTAAGCAATTAACATTTAAACATTAACCATAAAGCAGAGGCAAAGTCAGTTAATTAGTTACTACACTAATTGCTACACTAATTAGGCCGTACATTTACGCTAACACGCAACACGGTCACGGTCAACGGTCATGTGCGAGGACAAGGTAAGCCATTATCGGTCAAGAAGCCAGAGATTACTCCCAGCAAGGCTCAAGGCCAAGGCACAAATTAACCGTGTCCATGGTCACCGTAACTAGCAGTAGGGTCTAGGTAGTACAAAAACAATTTAAACCCGCATAGATATGTCAAGCTTCAAAAAAGTATCCCCGCACCGGGGCTCATTACTGGCATTACCTGTCCGTAGAAGCGGAGGAGCACCTGAGCCGGTTCGTTCCCTATTGGCAGCATGTTTGGCGGAAGCGAGCAAAAGTAGAGCCAGTTACTGAGTCCGCCACTGGAAATAAAAGTACTCAGTAAGGCAGGTGCAGTTAACTGACATGAGCAATAGGGCAACAAAATTTGCTGATACGGACTTACTTGACCCGTTTTAGCACCAAGTCTTTGAGTTCCAGCTGTTTCCAAGCACCATTCAAATACTCACGACAAATCTCGTACGCTTTCAGGCGCACGTCCGCCTTGGCGGCTGCCTCGATGAGGTCCATTCTGCAGTAGTTTGAATAGTTTGAGTCAAGCACCACGTTGAGGTTGGATTCGATGGCAGTGACCACACTGCTAAATGATTTCGGGCTGCTGCTGGGGTTATTGTTGATTATCTGCTGCTGATTGCTGGTTGACTTGCTCGAAGACGGTGATTTTGGAGCACCACCGCTGCTGCTTCGACTTCGACTTGTGTAGAGCGAATGCGTATTATGAGAATCGACGAAAGTTGTAGCACAGTTATTTCCACTGCCTCCGCAAGCGCCGGATGCTGCGACTGATCGAAGCAAATTCAGCTTATGCCGACTGGATCGCATCGTATTTATAATGAATGACGAATCAATGAGTGAATGTGAACTCTGGCCAGGCCACTTCGCCGTCCTCGTTCGCCACGTGCAACGTGAGCTCGGATTTTATGACTTTTTTTTATGTCTTTTAGCTCGGATTCCTGTTAATGATGACGAGGACGATTTTTACGATGTCGTGGTCTTCTCTATCGATGAATCGAAGACCAAAGCCCTAATCTCCACGACGTAGAATTCTTGATCCTTTGGCGTAGTGTCGTGTCTGTATTTTTCCGTTTACATTTTCATCTGCTGACTTGGTTTCTTCTTTATTTGATGAATATTTTAAGTTTTACGATCGACAATTAAAATATTTGACGAGCGACGAGGCGAATTACATGAAATCTGGAAGAATGGAGTGTATTCTTCGGCCTGGCTCCAAACTGCGTATGGAATGACGTGCAGATGACGATCTTGGCTGCTCTCCTCTTCTGTTGCTACTGCAAGGTGTAAAGTAATTGAATGAGTCACAGGCAGAGGCTGTGGTGGGTCGGAATCGAAACGTCGTTTCTAGTGGGAATGCTGATGTATGTGAATTATAGAATGAGGAAGTGGAAATACGCCAAGTCGTGCCGTGTCGTTTGGTTCTAGATCTAGATACAATACAAGAGTACGTAGTCTGAATCCGAATCATCGACTTTCTCCGACGACGGAGGTCGGGCAATCCGTAGCTGCTGCCGTACAACTACAACTAGGAGCACCACAGCGCAGCATAAAACATTAACGTAGTGTAGGTACGTAAGAACCGTACTAATGCGAAGGCCACGTCTATATTTAGTGCCTGACACATTTGCGCAGCGTGTCATTATCGATCTCTTTCTTGGCATTCCTTCCGTTCACTCGCCGCCGCCACCACATGGCCACACTTACGAAGAAGGAGACGGGGATACGGACACGTAAGCGATGACGATGACTCGACCGACTACTCGTTACTTGGCAGTTGGCACGTATGTCTTACTTTGTTTACAGTTCTACCCAGCGTGGGCAGAGACAGCAGGCTAAGAAGCGATAAAGACATTAACCAACAGCCAACAGAGTCATAATTAACCATAATTTCCATAATTACGAGTTGCGAGCTGCGCGATGATAAAAGTTAATTGATAATTGCTGGCCAGCTAAACTCTTCTGCTGTTGTTGCTCCATTCATCGGCTTATGTTGTTATTATCTCTTTCTTGCAGTAGCTCGCTCCTGCTATTTATGCCATCGCTACCGGTGGTCTCCGTCGTCTTGGAGGATTAAGTCGTCACTGTCACTGTCATTTTCACTGTTGAAAGGAAACGAGAACGGTTGCACAAGTATTTTTGATACCACTGAGGCGCAGTGACAGATGACTTGCCGAGAAAAGACACAGACTAGACGTAAACAAATAAACAAGAGCAAGACTGAATGGAGGATCACATTTCCGTTCCCTTTCATGTGTAATTCCATCAGTAATAATGTGAATGATGCTACCTGTCTCGTTTTTAGGTTCCCGATGACGGTAGCGACGGCGAACCCATACCGAGAATGGCGTGACTTAGTGGCTGTGCCTGACGTTGATCCATGGCCAATGTGACAGGCTCTTAATTTCCGCACAATGGACTCAATTAGGAATTCTCAAGAGTCCTCCCATGCCAGTCCTGCGCATCTCGCCTGAGCTTGGGCTTGGGCTGGGTTCTGCATTGCATTCTACATGAATACTACTTTCTACTTGGTAATAAATGACAGGTTCTTATAATTTTACGTAATTACGCCAAGCCAAAGATATGTGACAATTGCACTTTGTAGTACGTGCGGTATTGATCTCGTATTTTGCGTCAAGTCAACTTATCCATATTTATATTCTATTGAAGGACTAGGACTAAGAAACTAAAAAATAAGGACGAGAATTTGGAAGATTCCACATTAGAGCGCTCCTGACTGCAACTGCAAGATGGTCGAAGAACTGGCTTTTCGTGTCATGAAGAATTTCAACGTCCTGGAGAAATTCATCGTCTCCGGTGGACGAGTCAAACCTTTGAGTATAGTCGACTCGCCGTCACCGCCACCTGAGCTCGTAGAGGTCAGATCGGAGAAGGAAGTCCTGCGTCCTGCGGAGGCAAAAGTGGGTTCATGCTCGGTGATTGTGGACCAGTTTTGGCCGGTGCTCAGATTCCTTCGATTCTGTGGCAATTCACCGATCGATGAAGTCGAAGTCGAAAACGGGGAAGAAAAGCCCAGGCAATTCAGAGCAAAGCTTCTTTCGAGGGCGACAGCGTACGCAGGAGTGGTTGGAGGCTCTTATCTCGTGGCGTGGATGTTTTTCCTGGCGAATTTCTTGCTCGAGCAGCCGTGGGTCTCGAACATGTAAGTTTTTCAGGACGCTTCGAATTCTTGCCCTTTGCTAATATTTACTGTACTGTACTTTTTGGTGTCCAGATTCAAATCGATCAAGGAAGACCAGCCGCTGTGGTCCAACCTGGTCCACACGATCGTGAAAGCGATGGTGATGCTGCACCCAATCACAATGATCTTGGAAATCCCCGCCGTCTGGTTCGGCACTCCGCATTTGGTGCCATACCTCAACAACTGGCACAAAATCGAATACGAGCTCAAACAGGCGTTCGCGTTCCCTTCCGCAGCAGGAAGAGGATTCAAGTTTGATCTGAGACCGTACCGAAACCTAATGACTGTCGGCTACGTTCTGATTCCGTTCACAGTCTTCGTGATTCTACATGCTGGCGACCAATTCATTCCTGGAAGCTACGTCGTCCTCAACTTTGGCATTCTGCTCTTCTACTCCTTTAGCCTGATGTGCGTCTCGCTCGCGGAGGACACGAAAGTGATTTTGATGTACAGGATCCAGCAGCAGGTGTTCAAGTGGCTCCGCCTGGGAATGGCAGACCAGTACGAGGCGTGCAAGCAGAGGAACAAGTCGACATCGGCATCTGCACTGACCCCGGCGATGGTGAAGAATTGGCTCCGTATTCTGAACCTGATTCGTGGACAGCATCGGCTCATGTGCGAGTATCAACTCTACCATCAAATTTTCAACATGGCGTGCTCTCTCTTCCTGTACACGAGTCATCTGTTTGTGCTATTCGGGTCCCTGCGATCTGGCGCCGGCTACCAAATGACGCTGCCTTGTCTGATGCTCTGCACAATCATGTTTGGACGGCTCCTCTTCAAGGCGACAATGGCGCAGACGGTGACCAACGAGGAACAAGAAATCGGGACGCTCCTGGCCCAAATGGAGTGCGTGGACAGTGAGACAAGAATTGAGATCAAGTTCATACTAGATCTGATCGCCGTGTGCCCCTCACATGTGAATTTTGGCAAGTTCTTCACGTACAATAGAAGTTTCATGATGGGGGCAAGTGCAAAATATCATTTCGCTAACCGGTGTCGTTGTCACTGGGCTGCTGCTAATTTGTATTGGCAATTTGCAGGTTTTTGGTCAAAGCGTGACTTATCTGATTGTGCTGATGCAGTTCAGTGCGACAATCCAGTATGGCTGATGACCACGTACAGCAAAGGCGTGAAGATATGGTTCTGAGAATAGATACATGTATTTATATTGCATTAATTCGGCGTAATAGGGGTTTAGCTCATGAAGTTTAGCTTAAGTAGATTCCTCAAATCGGAATCGTGCATGAAAGCTCCTTTTCCTCGTCTTCTGTCAGCAAATTCCTACTAGGAGTGATAAATTATGATAGCTACAGCGTTAATCTTTTATTTAGCGATAATCTCAAAAATAGAGTATAGGTTTTGCCTGTAGCCTGGCTGATTTTGATTGGAGTCTAACTATAGCGACTTACTGGTAAAACTAAAGTAAATTGAGCCCGGCTGAAGCGAAGCTGAAGGACATGCACACTCACCGATTCAGAGCCGAGCTTTAAGTTTTGAGTTTACAAAATTGAAATCTTGATTAAGGCTAACAGAATTTATGTTCAATGACAAGTTCAAGTGTTTAGTAAACAAGTAAGCAAGTTAGTACTTCGACTTATGCAACTTTTCAACATCAGCGCGAGCGCAGCTCAGGCCGATTAATGGTTTACTGGAACTGAACCCAAGCGTGTTTTGTGGAAATTTTGTTGGTGAACAACTGCACTAGGTTCATTCCCTATCTGGATGATCTGGGATTCGCCTCGAAGCACTCGAACTTGATACCTGGAATCTAATTTGAGTGGCAGTCGTTGACAGCGCACAGAGCTCGTGATTTATTGTGCACACGAACTCTGGCACAGAATCACGTAGCACTATAAAATATTGGGCAAGGCTCTTCTGGACATCAGTTTGTCAGGAGTTAGGATCATGATGAAGTCAACTTTAGTCCTGGGCGTGGTGGTTGCTTTGTGCGCTGCAGGTAACTTGCAATTCCTTAATTCGTCCAATTTCCGGCTGGAGTAGAAAAATTCTGAATATTTTGATTATACTCTGATTTCTAGCATGTGCACTCCCAAATTACATCACGGAAGAAGAATTTGCGGCTGCACGAGCCAATCCAATCAGATTCAAGAACGGAACGGTGCTGCCTCTTCCGCCAATCGGAGAGGGTGTAAGTTACGATTGAATTCTAAAGAAACTCCGATTCCGAGTTTGGAGTCTCTGGCTGAATTAAAGTTGAGCTTGTTTACAGCAAGTTGCTCATCCGAGACCTGGATTCGGCCCGAGACTCTGGACAAACGCCCAAGTTCCGTACACTCTGGATCCGACTTTCAACGCCCAGCAACGTGAAGACGTGGCCCGTGCAATTGACGCTTATCATGTAGCCACATGCATTCGTTTCGTCCCCAAAACCGCTCAGCACACATCGTGGGTCGACATTCTTCACGATCCGACCGTCTGCGGAGTGGCGCACGTGTGCATGAACAGCGGGGCCCAATTTGCGAAGTTTGGCGGCTCCTGCGTGAACCCTGGCACAATGGTCCACGAACTTGGGCACACTCTCTGCATGGGCCACGAGCAGACGAGGCGGGACCGAGACAACTGGATCGGTTTCAACACGGCCATCTGCGACCCGCACGGGATGGACGGAACTGACTTCAACCGAGGACTCCACAAGCTTTACGACTACGTGAGCATTGAGCACTACGAGGGCGAATGCTACAACGGCTGCTTCCAGCCAAAGAAGAACGGCGTCACCAAATGCGGGTCAGGCGGTCCGCTCGCAGTGCTCGACATTGAGATCCTCAACGAGCTTTACGGATGCGGTGGCTGCCACGCATACCGCTTTATCAACCCCGCGAACGCCCAGCTCGTGAATCCTGTCCGGACCGGGACGGACGTCAACTTCGAGCCGCTTTACACATGCCGGACGTACCACAATGGAGACATCATTCCGGGCAAGTACAACCTCAACAACGGAGAGTGCCACGTGGCGCACAATGGCGGGGAGCATCGGTACACGACCGACATCGAAGTGCTGTGCAACCCGTCTGGCCTGAACCTTGGCTTTACTGGTGGTTCGACCCCACCAGCCAATGCCCTCCGAGGAGGACGAACCAACGAACGAGAGACACTCTACGCGATTCGGTGCACATACGGAAACGCGCAGCTGCCAGGCAAATACCAACCGAGCGCCGGGGCTTACACGTCGTACGCGGGACAAGAAATGCGCTGCGACGACTATCAATTCGTGGTCTGCAGTTAAACCTTCTTAATTAGCTTCCGTGGTGAATAAATGAATGAATGTCTTAAAATTCAAAGCCCGATTCACAGTTTTCGAGCATTTTGTTCTTAACGGTGCATGACATTTGGTCTGGGACCCTTTATGAATTCCTCACGGACCTTGAGTCCATAATGTGAATGATATTTATTGCCCTCCATTTATTTCAGAAGTCAGAAGCTGATCCTCGGACATGAGCTTCTTTTTAAAGCATTAAACATTTCATTATTATTGCCTGATTTTGTGTGTTTAATAAAAGCCACCGTTCATGGTAAATGAGTACAAATGAATCAGAAAAATCCGAACCTTGGAGTTGAACACATCGACCCACATTTTTTAAACTGTTATTCCTCATTATAAATTAAGCCCAAATTGGAGATTTTGAGCCATTAACGGATGCTGGATCTGACCGAATTAAGGGTTCAGTTTTTCTAAATGAGCCGTGAAAGGCTGAGCCTACGTCCACAATAATGACAATCAGGATGAGTGAACGGTCCGACATTTCGTGCTAGTGGCAATTCTCTTCAATTGAATGAAGTTGACCATCCCAGACGTTAGTCATTCGACAAAGAAAGGTGAAAATAAACTCCGAATTTGTCATCATTTAGCAATCAAACTAATTTGACAACTCGGGCTCCTGTTTCCTGTTAGTAACCGAAGATAAATAAACAATAATGAAACGCTGAAGTCAACGAACTCCGGAGCAGCAAAGTACGACAATTAAATCAATGTATCAATCATACATGAGCTGAACACGGTGGAATAGAAATTAAGCTGTAGCAAAATCCTAATAAATGAATGAATAACTGTTTCTTAATGTAAATTAAAAATCAGGAACTTCAGGTAAAGATTTGTGTAACTAATAAACACCAAAGTGCCTCAGTAGGTAGCAGCTTGTTATATGTCGACTAATGGACGTTTCGTTGCAGCAGGATGTTCCTCCTATCGCTTTCGGGTATAAAACCAACGGGTCCTGAGCACTCATCTCATTCATAAATCTCATTAACCACATTACTGTTAACCTCATTAACGACAGAGTCCAGAGTCGTGTCACGACAAAAAGTATTGGTATCGAAATCCGAGGCCAGTCGAGAATTTGAAATAAAGTTCAGAATGGCTGGATCAAGAGCTCAAAGTTCCTCGCCCGCCGTCCCCCTGACCGCCCTCGTCCTTCTGGGCCTGGCCTACATCATTGGGTCGATTCAAGCTGTCCCAGTAGCCGAAGCCGAAATCCAAGCCCGAAGGGTCTGTCCGACGGGCTGGGTGCTTCGTCTTTTAGGCACCGCTCCTTTGCCCGTGGAGGCATCAGACGATGCAGCGATAGATTCTCCAAACGGTAATGATAAATAAGCTCAAATAATTTGTGACCGTTATCAGTCTCTGACGTGCGAATATTTAAATCTCTGATAGCTCGTCGCCGCTGTTACGGATTGTGTTGCATAAATGGCACAAACACTTGTTTAAGAAAGTACTTCTGGTTCCCATGCAATCGCACACTGCCAGAAGCTTCTCCGATTGCTGTGGAAGTGGAAGAACTACCCGAAGAAGCTCCGGCCGCTGCGGCTGCCGACGAAGAAGCTCTCTTTGAATTCCCCGTTGATGATAGTGATCTCGGTAAGACTTCTCGAGTCGTCAGATAATCAGTACTTAGACTACTATTGTCATACCATGCCTTTCTCTGCAGCTGCAGCTGTAGCCGAGTCATTTGACTTCGAGATTCCTGCTGACGCTGAACAATTCGGCCCACCCCGACCCCGGCCCCCAATCAGGCCTCGGCCACAACCCAGACCCGTACCTCCACCTCCACCTCGACCCATACCTGGACGGCGCTGAACAAATCCGTACCTGTTCATCTCCTAACTGTACGCCGTAGAATCCTTATCCTTATTGTACTAAATTATAGTTGTTGCTTCCAAAGAACTTTCTTCTTAGAATATTAGAATTCGAGGCCGTGGCATCTGGAATGGATGGACACAGCAAGGGAATTTAATTTCTTACAGTTAATGGACTCTATTGTTCTTGATCCTGTACTCTGTTTGCGAAATAAAACACACATTTTCACACTGCAAATTACAAGCCTTGCATTTTGTACATCGTATCTTGTCACATTCACTGTGGAGCTGTGGGACGAAATTATATTTAAATATTGTATGCATGTCAAGTTCAAGCTCGATTTCCGATCGGTTTTGCTGATCTAGTCGGTAAGTGACTTGATGAATGTACAAGCAGTGTCTCCGCTAACTCATTTAAATTATTTTATTGAAGCCGACGCCGAGGCGCCTGAGTTGGATGCAGCTGTCCGTTCCATCAAACTATGCTGCAGACTATGCCGACGGTGGCCGTGCAAGTGCCGGCTATGCTAGGAAGTCAGGTGTACACGACACGGCTTCCAGCCTGGCCATGAGGATAAGAACGGAATGGCCTTCATCTTAAAATTTTAAGCTACATATTAAAACTGTAAAGCTTGATTTTTCTAATTTTGATCCTTATATTTTGAATGAGTAGCCACAGTGCATTGGATAATCAATCTGCAAAATAAATTCTAAACACCTTGCAAATTACAAGGTTTTCAGTTTGCGGGTCGTATCTTATCAATTCTGGTTCATGCCGTGGCACATGAGGCGAAAGAGTTTACGCTGATGTGATAAATAGACAAATATAGGATTCGGATCATTCGTTCATACATTTGCACTTTGAAATCAATGACCTCTGTCCGAATGCATTGACAGAGTTTGCTCTGCAATTTGGTAGTAGTGACTCAATTGTAAGAAGAAATTTAGCCATTTTCCAGTTTATTTGTCCTTGGACAGCTGATTGACTGTCACACTTTCCGGTTTGATTCTCTAGTTCTCGTGTGATCCTATGAAACACAGAAATTAATGTACTACCGAATTTCACTTTGAAACAGAGTTCACAACTTGCCACTGCAATTTGTACTGAACTGACGCTGTTTGCCTGTTTGCTTAATCATAATCAGAATTGAAGTGATCAGTAAAACGGCATTTTCAGCTAAAGCATTTGTCGGTTCCAGTTGACGTCGACCTAGACACAGTTGGTAGGCCGAATTTAATCGAATTTAACTTGTAACTCGATTACACAATTACGCAGCTCGTCAGTAATTGGCAATAATAGCTAAGGTAAATTATGATTTAGCCGAGGATGCAGCGATCCCGCCAACGTGCTGTGGACCCAGGGTCAAATGCAATAGATGGAGATACAAGGTGAAGGTGACCTGCGAATTCCCATTCTAAACAGTTAAAAGCTTCACAAATTCACAATGTCTGGACTCTTTAGCAAATTGGCGCCTTTCGACACTTTGTATTAGTTGTACTCATTTTAGGTTAACCATTCTTAAATAAACATGCATGACATGCACAGTACTAAAAAGTAGAACTAAAAATTCGAACACAAAACAAGACGCAATGCGTCTACTTAAAAAGTCCCATCACGCCACTCGCGACGCCAGCGAACGCGTCAGTCGTTGTCTTGCCCGCATACGCCGTCCAACCAGCGGCCGTGTGTACGCCGTACGCGATTGCAGCGGCGCCCTTCTCAACCACGTGCGCGTCTTCGTCTTTAATCCTCTCCGCCATGTCATGCCTCACGGCAGACGTCACTCGCTCCACGGTGCCCAGCGTCGAATTCATGCTGGGGTTGGCAACCTGTGATACAAATTTTCAATGCAGCACGGATTTAAGCATGGGTCAATTAATTTATACTGCTGTACCTGAATGCTGAAGCCATCTCCTGTGTACCGGCACCTCGTCGCAAAGGTTTCACAGTTATTGAGCACAAGATCGTAGTTGAACGCGATCGGCCGCTCCAGCACAGGTTTCCCACTGGAATCGAGCTCCAGGCCCCTCAGGGCGACGTCCACCGCCTCTCCCGTCGGTCTTCGGCTCTTGCCCAGCGTCACTGCGAGCAAATGGCAGTTGTTTACCCTCACTTTGTTGTATCGGTGATCGTAGCCTGCGATGCTCTCGAGTCTTTCGGCTTGCTTCACGCCTTTCTTGAATTTCGCCGATAGCGAAGCCGACATTCCGAGGTCCGGTCCGGTCGCGTGCACGCAGACTCCGTGACCGATGTAAAAGCCAAAGTGGGAGTATGTGAGTCGGTTGAATTCGATGATGTCCCCTCGCTCGAGCTCGCCGGAGTTCAGCAGTTTCTCGGGAGACACGAAATTGTTGAGGCAACCCATGTTAAGAGGAATATAACGAGGAGTTGACAGCAGCAAATCGTCGTCAGTGGGCAGGTAGCTGACTGGTGAGAGAATTCTTTACAACTGACACCCATCCTCATCCTCAACTTAATCTAAACTCTCCTCTGTTAAATAACAAGTTGCTGAGTGCAGAGTGCAGATGCAGGTTATTAATAGACTGGACTGCAGAATTCTGAGAATAAAAAGTAGCAAGAGAAGCAGAAGCAGATAATCCTGATTCCAGCTCAGCTTAGACCTGTATTCAATTGAGGTATCCGTTTGTTTATGGGTCGGGTGACAGTCGTGACAGTTTTATCGCCTGCTCGACCTTCGCTTTGATTTGTCGACTAAATCAGTGCAATACAACCAAGCATACAGTGCTTGGTGCATGCATAATTTGTTTCCTTTATTAGGTTAATTCTTCCATGACAATTAAGTGCTACAAGAAATCATCAAGAAATTATGCTCGTGTCTTAGACGTAATTTCTGTAAATCGTCAGCTTTCGCCCATTCAGAGGCTGCACTGGTCTGAAATTAAAGTCGGAGACTCCTTCGGCGTTCCGTATCGCCCGAAACCGGTTCATTTGTGCCTCCGAAATGGAGAGTGGGTCGAGGAAGACTGTCCACAGGACTTTCTCGTCGCATGTGGGCGTCGTAAGCGAGCCGTGATAGCGGGCAAAGTCCTTCCCGCCATGCGGGAGCAGATCGGAGATTCGGAACACGAAATGGAACTGCGTCACGTTGCCCGGGCTCTGAAGGCTCTGCAGGCTCGCGATGATCGGCTCCAGAAACCGGTTGTAATTCCGTACTTCAAAAAGCACGGCGACCACGGCGAGCGCCGTTGGGTCGTCGTGGCTGAGCGCGTCGGCGAGGGAAGCATATATCGATTTGTAGTGCACAACGTGCATCTCGAGCGGGTAGCGCACTCCGTTGATTGTGTGTTCGCTCCCGTCCGCGTCCTCCTCCGCCCAGTGAAAGTGGAACTGGGCGAAATTGTAGCAGTCGAGCATGTTGCCTCCGCAGATGGTCAGGTCCGAGTTGAGGGCGCTCGTGTTTGGCGTGAACTCAAACTGCGCAGAGTGGCCGTTGTTTTGGCCGAAGAAGCAGTGGCGGTCCTCGTGCGAGTACTTTGGGTTCAGGAGGAACGGGAAGTAGTCACCGTTTGGCACGACGGTGAGAGTATTGATGTTGATTGGAGACTGCGACCGCCCCGTGGCGCAAAGGCCAGGCCAGGTGGAGGGGTCGCATTGGGGCTCGTCGTAGCAGAAGGCCGTTGCTGAAATCAGCCGAAATCGGTAAATTTCTTCTAGAATTAAGATCAAGCCGTACACCCATAAAATAGACTTACACGACACGTTTGGATGGTCCACGCCGAGCGCCAGCTGGATGCAGGAGGCCAGCCAGATTAGAAGGCTTCCCTGAAGCCGGATTTGGCAGCTGAACTTCATCTTACTTGGATTCTGGGCGAAGAATGAATGTGAATGAATGGCGAAGGTGAGCCTTGACTTTTGTAGCGTATTCAAGTATTTAAGTAGGAAAAAACTGGATGGGAAGGGGCATGCAAGGTAATTAGCAATTAGTAATCACCAAATTACCTTGCTTGTTATGTGTTTGCGTTTGTGCCTGCGATGCCGTCCGTTGGAATTCTAATCGCTGGCCCCAAATTACAAGAGTAGTTTCTTGACTCTTCTGCGGTTGCGTAAGCAAACTCGCGTTTCGCGAGCGCGTCATTTCTCCTCGAAATACAATGTTTATTTGCAAGCACAAGATAGGGCACAGCACTGACCACGGTCGTCGTCGTGCAGTTCGTCGACGTTATTGTTTATAAAATGCAAACGCAAAACTCGTTGTTGACGCATCTGCTTCGCATAATGCGAGACTGAAATTGAAAGCTAACTTGTACTGGGAATTTCTTTTGTGCGAAATGATTGTGGATTACGGATTCCTGTTTCAACTTCATTCGCAGTCAATTCAAGCCAAAGCCAATGCGAAGTCCTGGATTTTTTAGATTAAATGGGCAAGAATTCCAAGAAGCAATGAACGCAGGCGTAATGACAAAGTACTCAACAATAGTAAAAGGAATGGCCATTCCAGGATGTTTCTTTTCGTGTAACGCTTCTCACGTTTCGCGTAATTTGATGGAATTAGTTGAGAATGATTATGCGAAATGCGAAACTAACAATTAGCGTACAAAATAGTGTGATAGAGATAATAATTAGCGTTAGCATAAAATGGGGCTTCATTACTCCGGTAGGGTAGAGTTTTTGACTTCACAATGATAAACAGCTAAGCTTTAATGGTGGAATCATCGGACAATTTCGCAAATTCAAGTAACGCATTACATTCTATGCAAAAAATTTGTTATAAAAACATTGTGCTTGACCTTTCATCAGCGGAGTTTAGGGTAATTTGTAGTTATTACAAAGTCTCCTGCAAGCGAACAATGTGCATTAAGCAAATAAGCTTAAACGAATGAGATATTCGAATGCAATGCAAATACAGTGCAAAAAAGGAACGAAGAATGCTTAATCAACGCTTGAGTTCCTAAAGCGATTACATAGTGTTAATGCATGCTTACTGACTTAATTATAATTGACAGTGCATCTACTCACTGCATGCACATTTGGCAAGCTTTTGCTGTCGATTTCGTACAACACAAACATCAAAGCCAGTGTAAAGCCGTAGTCGTAGCTGAGCCGGTTTCGGTCGTATGCGATTTTTTGCACGAATGTCTTGAATGACTTTCATACGTCCAGCTACAGACAAGCTGTGTAAGCACATAAGCACAGTTGCTATGGCTTTTACATGTACGTACGTGGACGATTCGATTTGATTATGTACGAGTTGCGGTAGGATCACGCCATGATCATGCCACTCACGGCAGCAAAGCTACAGAGCTCTATATTCATTTCGCTCACTGAACATGTGCAAAATGTGTGACAGGAACGTTGACGAGCTTTGCTAGCAGACAGGCATTGCTTTACATCGCGTGTTAGTCATACTTACATTGCAGTGCAGTTTATGGGAATGAGACCGGGCTTCCGAGCGCCAAGCAGCCAAAGCCGAGCTTATAAAAGGAATGCCAGCAGATTGCCAGCGTTTAATTCGTGATTCGTGGTCGTTCCTTCCCAAACAGGCGTGAGGGAAATTGAGACAATTGTCTTGACCCAATTTTGGACATTCGCAACAAAGAAGGTACGACGGATCCTGAGAGTTATTTGTCCAGGGCCTTGGATGGTTGGCTAATCGGCTAATTTTCTCTGTTTTTTTATTCCAGAATGCAGCCAACGGCGATGGCAACCACCCGCGCCTTGCTCGCGCTCGGCGCAGCGTCGAAGCTCGGAGCAGCAACAGCAAGCGGCAATCACGCACACGCTCAGCTTCTCATTCTAGCCCGCCACTTCTCCAAGAAGCAGCTGAGCCCCAGCATCGCGTTCCTCACCAACTCTGAGACCGACGCCTTCATGAAACAGAAGAAGGGAGCAACAGCAGCGCAGTCACAAACCTCATCGACGAAGAAAGGCTCCTCGGACGCGAAGAAGCTGAGCCTCGCAGCGTTCTCCAACACCGAGGGTCGGCCGCTCTCGATTCTCCTCTGCTGGCTGATGAGTAAACCCCGCGCAGTGCAAAAGTACGCCCAATTCTACCTGGACCAGGGCTTCGACGTGTTGACAGTCCGCATCAGCCCGTGGCAGCTTCTCTGGCCTTCCAGCTACACGCCCGTGGTGCAGAACGAGCTGCTTCCGGTCCTGCACTCGAGTCCGCATGAGAAGAAGCTTATACACGGATTCAGCGTGGGTGGCTACGTCTTCTCGCAGCTGTTGAAACATTTCCATACACAGCCGGGGCAGTACGGCGAGCTGGCGGCGTCGATCCAGGCTCAGATCTGGGACTCTGTCGTGGACGTGAACGGAGTCGCTGTCGGAGTGAGCAAGTCAGTATTCCTGCAATCGGTCGTCCTCCAGCGGGCACTGCAGCGCTACATCGAGCTGCACATGAAGGTTCTGCATGGGGTCGCGACAAAGTACTACGAGGAGGCTCACGATCACTTTTACTACAAACCCCTGCACGCGCCCAGCCTCTTCCTCGCTAGCCGCATCGACCCCATCTCCACCCTCGACGTGATTCAGGCTGTGCAGGCGGCGTGGAGCAGCGCAGGAATCGCCTGCAGCTCGCATTTGTGGGAGAACACGGCACATGTTGGACATATGCAGCGGTATCCGGACGAGTACAAGCAGGAGATTCTGAGCTTCTTGGGCAAAGTGGACTGGAAGAGCTCCGGACGCCGCCCGGCGACTGCGACGGCGCGCGAGGTTGTCCAGCAGCCGGCGCCGAGGCCCATCGTCGTCGGCCCAACGCCTGCGCCTTCGTTTGCGTAATCGTGTTCGTGCAGACAAGCCACTCCCTGTCATCGTGACATTGTGTAACTGTGATACGAATTCGACACACCCCCGACACATGATTGAAATACCCCAGCGATAAGAAGCACGCGAGTTAGCAAGCGCACAACGACAAGTGCCCTTTTCGACCTTTCGAGATCAGGCATCAAGGAGTCAAGCCATGGACCACGACTCGACACTGCTATCAAGTACTTTATTTACTCAACGCGCATATGTACTTATAAACTTATACACGTAATGCATGCATTATACAGCTGCGGAAGGATTTTGTACGTAAAATGAAATTTTTAAGTCAAATAGTGACTACTGTACCGAATAGTGAATGTGAATAGCGAATAGAGTGAAGATTCTGTGCAAATTCTGCAAATGAATGCGCAGCGCACACTCAGAGCTCAAAGCTTCAATGTGATTTCTATTTACTACACAGAGATTAATTTAACTATTCATTTACGATTAATTTACACACAAGTCATCGTATTAAATTCACGTCGCATTTTATATTTCGAAATCTGCCCTGGAGGATTTGGCAATTATTTTGCGCGTTCCGAGTTTCTCAGTAGCCTCAGCAGCGGCAACCGAATACATGAATAGTCTGAATAGGCAAAGGAAATCCGACCGAGCAGGGCACGAGCACATGCTCAGAGCGTGATTGTGATTGAGCATGGAAGTTGTACAATGCTCTGAACCGCATACTCGTACATGTCCATAGGACTGCTTTTATGTAACCGCTGCTGAGTTGAGTCGGTTTTTGCGAATGGCGAATTTGACCTTGGCACTTTGTTAATACTGTACAGGCCATGAAACTCAGGAGCTCTGCGTTCTTAACATGGTTTTGGGTTTGGGCTGTAGCATTTCTCTGGCCGTGGCCTTGAATTTCTGTGTCCTTGCATAGGTCAATCCACGCTCAAATGCATTTAAATTCGTGTCAACGTGTGCGAATCGCGAATATCGAATGCAGTTAAATTGCATTGAGGTGAACAAATTCCTGTACAGTGACTCGTCTCTCGAGACTCTCGACTGAGCAGTTTCCGTTTGTTTTGTTGTGGTTGAATGCGAGACTAAACGGCATCAGAGACGGATCACACCACCACTCATCGCTCGATTCTCATTGGCCCTCACGATCCATTACTCTGTAACCTGTAGCTTGAGAAATTCATTGAGTTGGAGAGTCTAAAAACCCAAGTCGACTTGTTTGTATTTTGGTTGCGAATATTGCGAAAGTGAATAGTGAATAGTGAAATTGCGAGACCAGTTTCATCTGCCCAACTCTCCGGTTGTACGTTCTGTTAGTTAACTAACAGTACGCAGTGCCAATGCTAGCGTCCGTCAGGACGAAGCCAGAGCTGTAATACAGACGTAAACGTATGGCGCGCCTGACCGGGTTCAATGTACATAGTTCAACTCTACGGTACAGTACGATACGATACACAATACACATGCGATCTGATAAAGAATTCCTGAAAGGACCAGTACACCAAATATTCGAGTTCTGTGCAGTGTAGTTTCTAACTTCGCAGATCACTGTTAACTACAGCTGGAAATGTGACTCTTCTGCTCTTTCCTTGGCCAAGCCTTAACGTAAGTCATAAGAACTCCCTCTATCATTCAGCCGTCGGCGTCGGTATCTTCGAGGAATTCTCTATTATTCATTGAACTGATTTGTGAGGGTGGTCCTCAATTTTCAGATAATCTTGGATTGATTCGGAGTCGGTCGAAGGAGATTTCTATCGCATATTTTGGAATCACATAATTTGACTAATTCTTTGTCTTGTCTTATCCTCATGTCAGGTTCGGAAATGGCATTCCACAACCACAGCCGACGCCTGATGGTCTCGGTCTGCTCCGTCATGGGGCTGCCCAACGCCTACGCCAGGACCAATTTCGTCGTGCTGCCAGTCTCATCCTCCAAGCGATTATTCTCTGCGTTCGTACCGACGTCGGTGCCCTCGACGCGGACTCGGATGCTGACTCCTCAATTGCGTACCCCAGGCAGGGCCCGCAACCTTGTGTCTCTGCCGGGTAAGAAGCCGCCTGGTTGCTCTACAAAGCAGCTCGCCCCCACAATTTCACTGTACACCACCTCTGGCGACTTGACGTCCCTCAATCACAACAAGCCCTCAATGGCCTCCTACGATTCCGACGCCCGCCCGCTCTCGATTCTTCTCTGCTGGTTGATGGCGAAACAAAATGCGATCAACAAGTACGCTCAATTCTACTTGGACCAAGGTTTCGACGTGCTCACCGTCAAAATCACGCCTTGGAACCTGCTCTGGCCTTCCACGTGCGCTCCGATCATCGACAACCACCTCGTCCCCATTCTCGACTCAAGCCCCCATACGCGGAAGGTCGTGCACGGTTTCAGCGTTGGCGGCTACATCTTCGGACAGCTGCTGAAGGAGTTTGCACACGAACCGGCCAAGCACAAGGCGCTCATCGACTCGTTGAAGGCTCAAATCTGGGACAGCCCCGTGGACGTAAATGGAGTCGCCCGTGGCGTGAGCAAATCTGTCTTCCTGAAACCCGGAGTCGGGCAGCGTTCTCTCGAGGCGTACATCAACTTCCACATGAACCTGTTCTACTCTGTCGCGACAAAGTACTACGACGAGTCCCACGAGTACTACTACAACCATCCGCTGCGGGCGCCCGCCCTCTTCCTCTGCTCGAAAGTGGATCCGATCGCGACGTTGGACAATATCGAGGCCGTGCAGGAGTGCTGGAAGACGGGGGCGGGGATTGAATGCACGCAGAAGATTTGGGACAACACGACGCACGTGGGCCACATGCAGCGCTACCCGGAGGAGTATAAGCAGGCCATCAGGGCGTTTCTCGGGCAGAGCATCGGCGGGCTCAAGGCAAAGGCGAAGACTTCGGACGCGCTGGACCTCGACTACGAAATGGAGCCAGATGAGGCCGTCAGCATGTTGGACGTCGTGGGGCTCAAACGCGTTGGCAGAGATACGGAACGCCGAACTCCTGCAACGGCGACAGCGACTGGTTAACATTGACATTTACATTTAATTCTGTGCTGTTATAACTTTAAACATACACAAATATATAAATAAAAGTCATAATTAATTTATACGATAGCAAGCGTAATGAATGCAAAAAGTCTTATTCTCTTATGTGTAATGCGTTTGTGCTTGTATGTTCTTCTCTTTAGGCTCGGTGGTTTCGTTGTCAAGGCCGTCTGGCTCCCTTCAGTTTTCGGATGCGGACCCCTCCGCCTGAAGATGCATATAGCTGTTCATTCCTCCCTTCTGTATCCCCTTCTTAGCCTGCTCCCTGTAGTGCGACTGTGTGTGAGCCGCGAGTGACTGCTGCTTCTCGTAAACTCTGTCGCACTGAAGGCACTTCCAGGCACCGTTGGCGTTGTCGTTCACGTCGGCGAGGGACCTTGCGCGTGGGCGTGGGCGTGGCCGGGAGCGTGGACGTGATTTCTTCTTCTTTGCCTCTGCCTTGAATTGCGATTCCTTTTGATTGCCATTGCCACCCATCACCAGTGTCAGCATTGGTGGTCCGGGACCGAGCACTTGCACTAGTGGTTGAAGTTGAGGGCAGCTGGCACGAGCCTGGGCCCCGAGTCCATTTGCTGCAGTAGCGCTCCTGTTCCCTACAAGAACATGTCCACCCCCTGACGCTCCTGAGCCCATGACTGATGCAAGATCCTCCAGGCTGTACCTCTGCAGCGAGTTTGGCCGCCCCTTCGGCAACTTTGGCTTGGTAGGCTCTGATTTGCCTTTGCGCCTCGGTGGCTCGGGCTCGGGGTGTTTCTTCTCCTTCCTTGTGTTTGATGGGTTTGGCCCTTGTGTCTGTGTGAATACCGTTGCACCGATCTTCGGTTTCTTTGGCCCATGATGCTCATGTTGCGCTTTGTCGCTGTCTTCGCAGCATGAACAATTTTGGCGGACGCGTCCAGGTTTAGTTGCCGTTCGCTTCCTGAGCTGTCTTCCAGTTCCACTTCCTTCATTGCTATTTTCAGGCGACTTCGATTCAGCCTTTACACCGACAACTTCGTCTTCGTCACCGACCTGGCCTGGAGGGGTGGCGTTGTTAGTCAAGGAGGTCGAAGTTGGGATGGGCGTGAGCGTCGCCGTCGGCTGTCTCGCCTTCGCCTTATCGTCGTTGCCGGCGCCGGCCTTGGTGAAGTCGACCTCAGGGTGAAGAACGGGCATTTTACAATCCCTGCCTTCAGCATCGGAGCCAGCGGTGGCCGAGTTTGGGCGTTTTTGGTGGCCGTGTGGTTTCTCATCACTCACCGAAGCAGTGATAGTAGTGGGATTAAGTTTGGAGGTTTCTTGTGGCAGGACAGGCGATGTCAATGGCAGGTCCCTGCGTTCAATCTCCGGAAGCTGTGGCTTAAGTGCCTTGGCTTCGGTTTCAAAACCACCAACAGCAAGAGCTCCATTTGTTCCATTTGCTTCTTCACGATGCCATTTGTAAATGTGGTGGTTGGCGAGCATGCGGAGCTTGAATACCTTCGGGCAGAAGGGGCACCTAAAGTCTGATTTCGAGTTGGGCGAATTCCCTGCGCGTGCATATCCGCTTCCATCAGAACTTGCCTCACTCTCCGCCTCTGAAGTCGGTGTGGTCGTAGCCGTAGCAGTGGCAACTGGAGTTGATTCTGGGACAGAAGTCTCTCCTGCTTCGGTTTTCGGCGTGGGTTCTGGCCGTTCTGGTTCATGCGTGCTCGTTGCAGGCGGCTCGGGCTGCGTAGTGTATTTCGATGGCTGAGAGTGAATCTGCTCTAGTCCAGTTGCTGTTGGTTTCTTCTTCTTGGTCGGCTGTTCAGTGAGCTTCGGTGGCTGTGGTTGAGGTTGAATCCGTTCCCGCCCAGCTGTTGTTGCTTTCTTCGATTTAGGCTCGGTTTTAGGCTTCGGTGCGCTGAATGATGGATCTGGCACTATAACGTCCCCTTCTGGTCTCGATTCCACTCTGTACCCGACTAAACGTCCGATGGGATGTCGGGGGCGTCCGGTCAGCTGTGGCTGGGCACGTGCGGGCGCGGGTTTGGTCGGTTTGGGCTGTAAACTGAAGACAGACGCGATCTTGATCCCAATCTCTGGCTCTGGTGGCTCCACCTCCACCTTGGCCACAGCTTGTTTACTCTTAAGTGTTTTCACATCGCTAAGCGGCTTGCGGCGAGTGACTGGCTTTCTATAAGAAACCATAAACGATAGAGAATTAAGATCACGCGCGGGACAGGGCGCAAGTTGGCCCGGTGGCCACGTGAGCAATGAACGGACTTACTCTGCTGGCTCGTCCGGATACAATTCGTACTCTGCGTCATCAGATGGGTCCGGGGCCACCACTCCGACTGCGATCTTCGTGCCACTCGCATCGCTCCCCGACTGAGCGGTCGCCCTTGCACCCGCGGTCGGAGCCGTTCCCCAGTCGTCGTCCTCTTCGTCTTCCACGTACTCGTAGCCATCGCCCTCGCTGAACTCCTCCTCGTCAGAGTCAAACTCGATATCCGAGTAATCAGAGTCCCGATGAGGACAGTAGTGCCAAGCCATCGTCTTCGTCAGTCCTTCAGATAGACGCCCCACGCGCGAAATTAGATCCAAGCACTGATAAGGGTCTTTGATCAAGGATTAGGCTACCTTCTCGCGTCCACGTGGCACTGATTTCACGAGCCGACAGCTCCTCAGTGGGCAAAACTGCAAAATTCGCCTCAACACGCGCGGTCCCTCCCCAATCTTAGGCAAAACTGGCAAAAATTCAGGTTAAAATCAGAAACGTATTTATGTTCGGAGTTTACAACCCAGCAGTCGCGAGGCCTTGTACGACACGCGCAATGCTGCGCATTACGAAGCAAAGCTCTCAAACTCGCCCACTCACCGCGCTGCTGCAAGAGAAGGGAACGCAACGCATCCAAAAATCATCGCCGCAAGGAAACCTTTGCACGCGTCCGTCCGACTGCGCGTCATCGTCGCGTAGCGTCGCCTTTTCATTCGCATCCTTGACTAAATCGTAAACCCGAACTGGCAAATTTTAATCAATTTTCCAATGCCAATTTAGAAATTAACGTCAAGTCATACACAAAGCATAATGGATTTACGAACTCAGACGTAGGAACTTTTATTAGCGTCTGTCAAGGCCCACGGCGACACGCGGCCGGGGCCATCGCACGAATGCGACCACGGCCAGTGATCAGTTACAATAATTATTAATACTTAAGATCACCGATTTACAGTGTACGTTTGTTTAATTACTCATGCCTTAAGTAACAGTTTAGGTTCATCTCAGACGGAGTCGAGTCAGTGAGAGCCAGTTCTCGTGCACAAAGCAAGCACGATCGAGGCTCCAGTTTCAGTTTCCCACGCCGGGACCACCGCCCACGCCCACCTTGCTGGCCGCATCCTGCTCGTCGTGGTACTGAATGATTTCCTTGTGGTAGAAGAGCAAATACCCTTGACTCCTGAACACATGTTCACTGACCGCCTTGGTCAGCAGGTGGTCATCACATTTGTACCACTCGTTCCGCGAATGGCGGACAAACGCCGTGTAGTGACCGCCTTGCAGTGAGCCCGAGTGGTTCACGACGCCAAACAACGAGTACTTGCAGTCTAGCGACCGCGTGTGGCGGTGCAGTGACGCCCCGGCCGACATGCCGACTTCGCCCGTCTCGTCGTAGTGCGACGTGTACTCGCTCAGGTCGAGGTACTCTGGAAAATCCACCGCCTGCTCAATCTTCTTGTAACTCGTCCGGTGTTCGAATCGCTTAAAATGGAGGGAGAGCACAAACGGCAGCGACTTGAACTTGAGCTGCTTGGTCGAGGGTTGGTTCTTCTGACAGAAGTTGCACTGAATCCGGCCGCCCAGGTGCTCCACGCGCGTGTAGCGGTTCAGACAGTCGGTGAGCGTTAGGACGGCGCCCGGGTCGTCCGTTGGCAGGTCGAGGGAAATGTCCCAGAACGGATCCACCTTGATGGACTTATGACCGCAGACGGTGCACACGACACTCGACTGGAGTTTCCCCAGGAAAATGTTGTCGATGATGCAGTGGCAGTCGAGTCCAATCATAAAGTGAGCGTGGAGGGCGTCGAGCATGGCGATGAAAAACTCGTGGGCGTCCTGTTGCTCGTAGCCCGCCAAATGGGCGGCGTTGCCCCACATGCGATGCAGGAGCCCGTGAAGACTCAGCGCCTCTCTCTTCCCGCTGTAAAAGTCTTGGTACAGATCGCAGACGTCCGTCACGATGCACGGCTTGAGTCCGTCCTTATCGTGCTTCTCATTGCATAGGATTCGGTCGATGGTGAAAAAGTTGCGGAGGAGCGGAGTGTGGATCATCACCTGGACGATGCAGTTCATGAAGCACGTGTGCCCGAGGTTGATGAGCCCACGGAGCCCGAGCGTGCTGTTGGGCGAGACGTAGATAGGCTTCCCGTTGATCTTTAGGTCTCTGACTTGTGGAGGAACGTCATTGGCGTCTACCTCAAGCGGCAGTGACATCTGCAGATGAAGGCGTCGGGCGCTCCATTTCAGAATCGCGTCAAAGTCGTCGTCGTAGATGATATCACAGCATTTGTAGCAGTAGACGGTGCCAGTCCGCAAATCACAACCTGAAAATTCAAGATTAGAGCACTCAGGTTAATGGGTTTTACCCAAATCGTCAGTAGTCGAGAAAGAATAATTTCTTTACCTAGCACGTGCCCCGTCTCGTCCACATGCAGCTTGAAATGCCCCCGACGTGAACACGCAAAGTGGATGCAGTTCAAGCATGCTGTGACGAAACCATCTCGCCGACCACAATGAAAGCATTTGCTCATTGCAATCTGCAATAAAATACATACATGGATCGGTGAACTTTTAATTCTTATAATGTAATTGCGCATAATTATGACCGAAATTGCATACCCGAAGATTTATCATCTCTGGAGTCAAGCAATTGATGAGATTAATGCAGAGTTTCGAGTATGAAGTCACGCCTCCGTTTCTCTTCAATTTTTCCAGATGCTCGCAGTGAAACTTGATCAGTTTTCGGGACCGGGAATGGAACGAGTTGAGGAGAGCGCGTTTACGGGTGGACATGTCGCCTCCTACGGCGCTGGTGGTGCCATTGAACCGTGAGCTATAGTGGTGGTGATGGTGGGATTTTACACCACTGGACGACGAAGGGGCCGATAACGATGACGACGTCTTGGTATTGGTAATCGCCATATTAGCATTAGCACCTGCATTGTGAATGGAGCCAGAACCAACAGCAATAGCAGGAGTGCTCTTCTTAGTTCCATGGTGGAAGTTCAGGGCGTTCTTCTTTGGGTCCATCGCTGTGAATTGTGACCTCTGTGATTTGAAGCAGGCACGATATTAATTGAACCCGGCGCCGATAAATGAATTGGTAAGGCTTACATTTTGTTCGGCTGATGAATAGATGAATAAGTTCGAAGATCAGTCAATATTAATTTGTAATGTTCAATTAGATTATGGTCATTAAGTCCACAGATCGCCAGTGGTGTGCTGCATGTTGTTGAAGTAACCCGCTAGCTCCTGGTGTGGAATTCCAACTGGAATCTGAGTCTATCTTGTCTGGCTCCGGCAGATAACTGAAAAGAAAAACATAAACAGATATTAGCCCATTTCTACAAATAATAATCATTGCCCAATTCAGCAATTCACCAGATCCAGTCCCAGTGATTTAGGGCCCAAGAAATTTTCAGCGAAGTACGCAGCCGACAGTTGTTTTTCTCTTTCCAGCCGATAAAGCTTCCTTGTGAAACGTTGACTTGATGTCGAGCCCGCTGATTAGAACTTTACTGTATTGTGTCAACATGAATTAATTGAATATAAAACGAGTTCGACCGAATGCGAATACCGAATCGCGATTTAATCTTCATGAAACCGATCGATCGAGCTCCCATATGATTTCAAAACACGCAGCATTTCCCTGCAGCAGCACCACCAAAAAACAAAAACCATTCCGCATCGCATCGCATCTCTCCTCTTTCATCGTTTCATCCGCATGCCTGCCTGTCGGCAGGCAGGCAGCAAAAGCACTAAACAAAAATCAAGACACTTCATCTTCATAACTTGTGAATCATGAGCCATGAGCCGCCTTGTGAGTTTTGGGTCAATGACGTCCACGCTGCGTGGTGCGGCGCTCCTGGCCGTGGCCATGTTATTTACTGATGTGACCCAAACTCTCTGCGTATGACCTGCTACGTGGTCAACAGCTCATTCATGATTAAGTGAACGATTAGGGCGTAGCGTAACCTTGATGAACTGAGCCTAACGAGCCTGACTTCTGAGCTGTGCGGTGCCGTGAACGCAGAAGGAGCCCAAACTGTGCTTTAATTCATTTATCTCGGTATTTAAAGATAAGTCACGGTCAGAAGCGCAGTCGTAGTTGAGTCGAGTGGTTATCTTCCAGTCGACACGACACACTTTCGAATGACAGCCTCATCTGTCGTACTCATCAGGGAAGAAGACGGAGATCGAACTGATACGCAATACGAAGTTCGTGCATCAGCCAGTTCAGAGTCAGAGTCCAAGCTCCAAGGTCTTCATTGCATACGGCATACGGGGTCACGTCCTCACGTCAACCGTCAACATGGCACCCACGGCCACACATGTACGCGTGTCTGGAATCAGCATCTTCGTCACGGGCGCCAACCGCGGTCTGGGCCTGGAAATGGTGCGTCAGGTCCTGGATCGGTTCACTCCATCGCACGTCTTCGCAACGTACCGCGATCCGGGCAGCACCCACGCGCTGCGAGAACTCGCGGCTCGCTATCCGTGCGTGCATTTGATTCAGCTCGACGTCAAAGACTGCTGTCGGTTCGCGCAAGTCGCCGCTGAAGTGGAGATGGTCACGGGCGGAGCGGGCGTGAACCTCCTCGTGAACAATGCTGGACAGTACTTTGCGTCGGGGCAAGGCCTGGAGGAGATTACGAAAGAAACGCTGCTGAACTACCTCGAAGTGAATCTCGTGGGCGGAATTCTGCTAACGCAGGCGTTCATTCCACTGCTGGAGGCTGCTGCTGCACGAGGCACCGGCGCAAACGAATCAGAACCGCTGAAAGCAGTGCAACGGGCGCTGGTCGTCAACATTTCATCGACGAGATTTGGATCCATTGCGGGAAACGTCGTGGGTGGGCATTACGCGACAAGGTGCAATCGGGTGAGAAATCTTTCTGATTACTAGCGTGTTAATATGTGCAGTGATCTCAGAAATTGAGGACTCAATTTTGCTAATTTGGCAATTTGTACTTCAGGCAGCCGTAAACGCCCTGACGAAGAACATGAGCATCGATCTAGCCCCTCGTGGAATCTCGGCGATCGCAATGAGTCCTGGCTGGGTGCAGACGGACCAGGGAGGCTCCAACGCCCCGCTCCGGCCTCCAGAAAGCGTGCGTGGGATGCTCCAGGTGATTGAGAGCCTCGACCAGGGAGATACTGGCAAATTCCTGCAGTACGATGGTCAAGAAATCCCGTGGTGACTCGTGACAAGATTTTCAATTACGAGTACGGCCGAATTTATTTGTTTTTGTTGCTTTAGGTTAGCTACGAATTAGCATTAGCAGGTTAGCACCACAGAGTTCCTAATTTCGTGTCCATTCTAGTCTAGGCTAACTGATCTAGTCCTCAGGGGTCGGCCAGAGCTCTAGAGCCGTCTTGTCTAGACTTGCATGTTGCATAACACAGATAAGATTAAAAGAAAATCACATCACAAAATCGTTCATACAATGATTCTATTCATTCTATACCTTAATTATTATTATAAACTTAGCTTAAGTAAGCCTAAACCTGTACTGCACTGGTCTTAACCGATACTTAAATACAATACTCAAATACTTAACTTAGTTAAATATTAAAATTACTAATTACTTGATACTATCGCGGTTAAAGCGTAAAATTCATTCTCGTTTCTCATTCTCGTCGCAAATCTCAACATTCCATGCGCGCGAAGGGCAGCGCAACAGTCCAACAATTCCGCTGCTGATTGCTCACTCGATTGTCAGCTGACTCGATAGACTTCGATTACTAAATTTATTTAACTTGATACAAGATACGATACTGCTCAAAAGAGTATTATCAGAAAGACTCAACTTCAACTATGCAATTGCAATTGCGAATTGCATGCATGCACCATTCCACGTCGACGTCCACCGAACGAATCCTTCGAAATTCCGGTTTTCAAGAACTGAGGCAAGCAGATGACAGATGAGATTACTTATCGCTATCGCTATTTCTTTTCTTGTACTTGTACTTGTGGCTTTTATCACTAGAAAAACTAGGCCTCAGCCTCCACCGTCCTCATTTGTCCCGCTTATCACGAATCTTAGCAGCTTGTACTTGGAAACTATCACCAATCCATGTACCCAGCAAGTCTTGCTCAGGAAATACGGAATTATCACGAGTGCTCGAGATCAGCTGGCGGGTTTTCTCTGAGATCTGCAAATAACAAGCGAAGTGAAGGGGTTAGTGATTAGTAATTAGTTAACTGAGGGAACTGAATTTGCTGCTGACTGACTGTGACTGCCTTACCTTACTATTACACGAACTGATCATGATTAATCTCTTTACCAACTCTTCATTGAATTTCGACGGCCACAGCACTTCTGTTATCAGACCAATCGACGTGGAATTAAGTTGCTCGGCGGTGAGGTGTCGTCGCGTCGTCAACATCGACGTTGTCTGCGTATGGCATTAGAATTCGAATTTAGCAATTAACGTTCAGTTCCGCTGCTATACTTTACTGCTGTGGATTTCACGAATTTAGTAGATTTGCTTACCGTCTGATCTCGGCACCAGTCAGGGTAAAGCAGCTCTGGAATTGTGTTGTACAAATAATAGTCAGTGGAGAAGTTGGCCTTATCAGAGACGTATACAAAGTCAAAGAGATTGAGAAGTAGAATGCCGAAATTGGACACGTCTGATTGGACACCAGCAATTAGACGCTTCTTGGAGTTCTTTAGAGATTGAATGAGGGACCTGGAAAACAATAAGAAAATTACGATTAGCACATCATCACCATCATCAGACGTCCTTTCGCGCTGATTTGCTTACTTGAGAGCGTTCAGCATTGCCGTCGCCTTCTTCCGCCTTGTCTCCGGCTTCTCGGCCAGCAGGCCTTCGTACTCCAGGCCGTTACAGAACGCCGAGCCGGTGCTCGTGAGGAGAATCGAGTGAATGGATGCTGAGGAGTCTGAGTTCGCGTTGTCAATCACTTTGCATAGATTGGTTAACATATCAGTAGTTAATTTACAGTTGGTCGGAGATGGAAATGAAAAGATGATATGAAGTATCGTGGAATTTATTATTTTCGACGTGAGAATGGCTGGCAAGTGGTTGTTTACTTCTTTCGAGCTCGAGCCTGTGCGGATACAAAACGCAAAATTATTTTCAGAACCCGTATCATAAAATTGTATACCCTGCGAGCCCCCACCTTTGTGATTCGCTCCGTCCATCTTCTCCCCGGCCTCTCCCTTCAGACTCCCAATTAGACTGGACCGCCGGCGTTTGTTGGCTGGAGCCGTCTCCTTCCCGTTCGCCGCCGATGCCGAGTTCGCGTCGTGCTCAGCTGATCCTTTTCTCGCTGTCCCCCGCAAGGAGCCGACTCTGCCTCCTTCGTCGGTCAGGTCGTCCTTGTTCGCTCTCCGCATCACATTTCGCTTCAGCTCCTCCACACTTTTGACGCTACTGCTGTCGAGCACCGTGCTGGAGCCGTCGGCGTGTGTCATCACGATGGGATGCGTCAGCAGGAGTTTGACAGTTCCCTCATCGCCGAGCAATTTGTCCAGCTCGGTCTTGTTGGTTCGTTTACTTCGTTGTCCATCCATGGCTGGCTGGCTTGCTGAATAGTGCAGCGCAGTGCTGGCTGGCGCTCGTCACCTGTCACCGTATTCGTAGTCACTGATTAAAGTCCTGCTGCAGTCAGTGACTGCAGTGCCCAGCACTGAACCCGATAAGAAGTCGACGTCTACTCCACAGTCACAGTCACTGTACACCGTCCACGGTAATTAGTAATTATTTACAAGGTTATTTACAACGAGTTGAATATTTTATTACAAGGTGAGTGCCAGTGCTGCGCGTACTCGATCAAGTGAGTTGTGGTGGTTTGTGGCCTGTGCCTGTGGCTGTCTGGAATTGAAATCCACTGCTATGCTAAGCTAAGCTTCAACAACTCAGTTCATCAGCGCAGCGAAGGCGAAGAGTACGAATACTGAATACTGGCAAAGGTAAAGACACAAGGTTATGGTCTCGGTTCTACTCCTACTCTGCGCATATGTCGAGCACACGAGTTACTTTACTTACGAATCGCTGCTACGCGAAATGCGATTTTTTGCACTGCTTGGATTGAATCCTTCGTCACCATCTACGTAGTGGTTGAACCTTTGTTTGCGAATGCGAATCTAACGAGTAACGACTGCCTGCAAGCAGAACAGAAGAAGATGAAGGCAGCAGATACTTGGATCGTGGCCGTGGATAGAAGAGTCCAAGTCCAAGTACCAACGAGCAATGAGCACCACCAGCGGCAAGAGCATTGTGGCTGTTTTCCCTGGCAACAGAACCCATCACCACTGTCAAGCCAAGTTGCCAACTTGTCTGCTAGAAGGACGACTATGGCTGGTGCACGTCTAGCTAGAAGAAGCACGGAGAGGAGCAACAAGCATCAGCAACGAGATGATCTGAATAAATGAGGGAATGAGATTACAGATTATGTTTCAAGCAAAAAATGAGGTCGGCCAAGCGGAAAGATCAAGCAAATTGACTTTATGGAGGATGGACTCTACTGGGTAGGTGTTCGTGCTGCTGCTGGTGGTAGATTGTGTAATTAATTCGAATTCGACGGCGGAGGTGACGTCGGCCGATCGGCATTGATTGCGAAATCATGAATCCATTAGGAAATTCGTGCGAAACATGGATTCACAATTGACGTCCGCCTGTTTTCAACCGGCAAGTATACTAGTTGTCTTCTTGTCCACTTGTCACATCTTCTTGCGAGCTAACTTGTCCTGTAGTCTTCGCTGTGTGCGTGGACCAAAGGGGGTTGGCGACGACGGCTATTACGACAGTCCTCGTTCTCGTGCACTTTGCATCCAGCGTCTTTGAGGAGGACCTGTAGTGTCGCGGGCAGATTTTGGGGCATGTTGCAAAACCTGTGTTTGTATTTAACAGTTTCCTCCAATTAAAAAGATCAGATGATGGAAAGATTTCGTGACCTGAATATTCACGAGCAGCTTGTTTAGCGAATTGGTCGATTGTGACGGACAAGGAAAGTTGCAATTGTCCAGTTTGTGCGATTCGCTTTTTGCACTCCCGAGTCCGGACTCCTGTGGCCTCTTCACCGTCACACGAGAGTCCCTGGTGCAAAAATGACATGAAAAACAAAAAAGACTTCAGTAAATGTAAATGTTCCCGAACGATCGATCAACAAAATACGAACAATTCATTGGTTGATCTTGTCCTTGATGATGTCAATCGTTGAACGATTCGCCTTAACTTCTCTCGTTGATCTGTGCGTGTTCTCATTTCTTGATTCAGTTGTTCCCAAACCGTTTCCAAGATGAGGTACGAGCGCATTCTTTCCGCCATCTTGCGAATATTTTGGTTCCTGTCGTCTCTTATGGGCTGCATTCCTTTCACGTTCCCTACTGCATCATCTCCTGACTCCAAATCTCACCTCAGTCGCCTCTACAACAGCAATGGAGTCTGCCTCCATTCGATAGTCACTGTTCTCGGGCTCCTGTATTCTCTCCTCGTATTGGCACTTCTCATTTTTTTTTCCGTCATCACCTACACTTTTTCTAATCGCAACTTGTCGGAGATTCTTCTCTACCACATTAAAAATATCGTGGTGAGCATGACACACATTCTCTATCGCTTGTACTTCTTGCAACGAAAGAAGGATCTCATTCGCCTGGATCAGATGCTGCAGAAACTTCATCGAGACCACGGCAAGGTTGGACTTGAGGGAGTAGTTACTCGCGCTACGTTCGCTTCAATTATTGCCTGTTTCATTGTCACCTCCGCCCATTACGCACTGCTCATATCTTTAAATAGCTACACTATTGGTGACAACCTTCTTTGGGGGAAGATTGTGGGTACAATTGTAATCATAAACGTGATGGTTTCTCAATTATTCGTCACTGCGCTGATTTTATTGTCGGGCCTGCAGCTGGCAGGGGAGTACAAGCTCCTGGGGGAAGAATTCCGTGAAACCATCTCAACTTCACTGCCCCGGAACCGGAAGTTTGTAGACCGCGAAGGGCCGGATTCTGATTCTGACCTGGACCGGTGGCTGGAGAGATTTGAAAATGTCAAGGCAGTGCAAAATGTGTATGGAACATCGGTTGGGTTTCTCACACTCGTCAATTTGTTTGCCACCGCCACACTCGGCCTTATCAGTGTATACTGGACGATTTTGCAAGTACAGAAGCACGACATGAAGCAAACATTAATCTTTGCAAGCGGTGTAGTCCATGCGTATGGAGTTTTATTCCTCACAGCACACGTTGGACAACTCCAAAAGAATACGGAAAGTTATTCCCAAGGTAAATAATGAAAAGAATGTAGCACAGTACGAGTCGATTGTTCAAAGATTCTGGAGGCGAAGAGAGATATCGAAGAAAGCCTGGTCAAACTGAAGCTTCGCTGCATTAAGGCAACATCCGGAATCAATGGCTGGGTCAGAATCCTCACTGCAGGTGCCCATGCCCGTGAGAAGTCGCTCATAACGATCGCTGAACACTTGCTGAACTGGAACTGGCATTTCAGAGCGTGCGACATCCTGGACGTTGACTACTCCTTGTCTTCAGTGGTACGTGTGCCAGCTAGTGTCGTATGACTTAAGTACTAATGCGTTTATTGTTCTTAGGTTCTCGCGAACAGCATCACACTGGTAATGTTCATGTTTTCGCTGATAATCTCCGAACAGACGTCTCATCTGACGCAGCAATTAACAAATTCAACAGCTTATGTAGAGGATTTATGCAATTCCTTCAGGAAAATCTAGGTCCAATTAAATGATCAAGCTGATTCGCGTATTAAAATCCGAGGAAAATGAAAAGTAAACATCCTGGCCTCTCATTTTATTTTTTACGAGCATTATCACTTTCCCTTGTTACCCTTGTTATGCAAATATGATCGAAAACAAAATTCTTGATAAGAAGTTGGATCCCTGAAGAGAGTTTTTTAGAGGAACAACAAACTGGTAACGTACTCCGAAGACGACAATCCACTGAATAATCATCGCATGCTTGTTCCTGATGACGTTGCTCTAGACTTAATTTTTCTAAAGGCATTCATAATTTTAGCAAATGATCCAAATCAATAATGAAAATACTAAAAAAATTTAATGCACGAAAACTGCACCATGTCACCCATAATCTCCGAATAAAACACAACAGACGTCTCTTGCTACGCAGCAGTTTCTAACAAATTCACCCACAACTTAAGTAGAAAGCTAATGCAGTTTAAGTTCAATTCTATGATTTTATGATTCGCGGCTTTAAAATGAAACATAGTGTATCATATCTTACTAAGCATTAGTCGTCAAATAGGTTTAATCACTATTAAATTAGCATGGACATTAGCATTCCAAGATTTTCTGGCTTATCTCGACTACTTCCGACGGAACCTCAAGGGAATTTTGTGTGACATCGTGACTGCGATAGCGATGAAGCGAAGAATAATCGCAACAATTGGGCTCGTGCTCCAAAGAAGTGCTGAGGGAGCATTTTCATTTGAAATTTGACTAGCGTACAGAGGAAATGAAAAGTAAACACCCTGGCTTCTCATTTTATTTTTTACGAGCATTATCACTTTCCCTTGTCACCCTTGTTGTTTTGCAAATATGATCGAAAACAAAATATTTGATAAGAAGTTGGATCCCTGAAGAGAGCTTTTTGGAGGAATGGCAAGCTGGACAAACATTGCATGCTTTTGTTTCGTTGTTTCTGATGCCCTTGGCCTACGGCCTACGTTTCCGTGATACGTGTAATAGCTGACTCGTTCTTACTTGAACAGCAGTTTTCAAAATGAAGAACATGAGTATCCTTCCCGTGCTTTCCTCCTGGCTTTGGTTCCTTGCATATTTGTCCGGCTGCATTCCTATTCCTGCGTCTCCTGACTCCAGATTCAGCTGCTTCAGCTACGTGCGCGGAAGAAGCTTCAGGGCCCGTTTGGTCGTCATCGGCCTCGGGCATCTTTACTCTCTATTGGAGGTCGGTGGACATGTCTTCATTTGCATCTTCGTCACAATCAATGCAAACATCCTCACTCCCATACACAAAAAGTCTCCGTGGTCGGAGATTCTCGTCACCCACGCCATGACGATGACGTGGACGGTTGAACAAATTCTGTATCGCGTATATTTCTTGGTACGGAAGAAAGATTTGATTCAGCTGGACCGCATGCTTCAAGACCATAACTGTCCACGTCCAGAAGGCGAAGAGGAAGAGGAGGGAATTACGCCGAGTACGATCGCCTACCTCGTCCATTTCTTGGCCATCACCGTCCATGGAATTCAGTTCCTGGCGCTGAACGCCTACGTCCGCGGCGAATACGCCGTTTGGGGTAAGATCGCGGTTGGGATGCTTCTTGGGAACATGTTGGCTTCGAATTTGTTCGTCTCGGGGTTGATCTGCTTGTCCGGCCTGCAGCTGGCGGAGCACTACGAGCTGTTCATGCGACAATTCCACGTGACCGTCTCTTCAGCTTTGACCAAGAAGACCAATGTAGTTGAAATGGGAATGGAAACGCGAACTGAAGAACGTGAACAAATGGATCCTGATCCTGATTCTGATTTGCATCAGCGACTGGAAACATTTGAAAGGTTGAAGTCTGCCCAGATTTTGTACGGAAGATCGGTCGGCTTTCTCACGATTGTGAACCTGGCAGCGGCTTCAGCATTAGGAATCATCAGCCTGTACAAAACCATCGTGCACGCACAAGCGAATGCGAGGAAAGCCTGCTTCTACGGGGTCTTAACGTTCAAGATGTATGGAGGCGTGCTCCTCACGGCGTATATCGCTCAGTCTCTCAAGGACGCAGTAAGTCATTAATTTTCCAGCCACGTAATCAAGAATAGAAATTCGTATTGGGTCGATTTTTCATTTTTATAGATTCTGGACACCAGACGAGATCTTGAGCAAAGCCTCGTCAAAATGAAGATGCGCTGCATCAAGGTGGCAGAGTGTGGAAAGACGACGGTGACTGCCTCGGCGGCGTCTTGGATTCGAGTCTTGGACAGCGACGCCACGACCCGAGAAAAATCGTTGGTCACAGTCACTGAACACATCCTGAGCTGGAACTGGAATTTCCGAGCGTGTGACATCCTCGATGTGGACTACTCCGTATTTTCAGTGGTACACACACTAAATCAACTTAATTGTACCCATTTTTTAAGAGCGTTGAATTTAATTGGTTTCCGTCTTTTGCAGGTGACTGCCAACACAATCACAATTGTAATATTCATTTTCTCGCTCATGATCACGGAACAGACATCAGAGCTCGTGAACCAGCTGGCCAATGTAACTAGCAATTAAGAAATCTGTTAAGAGATCTAAGAGTTAAATTAATAAAGTCCTCTGAAGGAGTTCGACATCTGATATTTTTTGAAAGGGGCTCAAAAATCATTTTCAGCATGAAATCAATCATGCATGCAAGCAAAAAAGTACATTACAATGTCGCAAGACTGAAATGTAAAGGCAGACACCAAGACCCATGCACGACGCCCACGGAAGAACGTCAGACATGTTGCATACGCTCCCATTGGCTTATCATTATCGAACAACGAGTTGATGTGCCTGGAATATTGTACTCCTGAGAAAGGTTCGCTTGATCTTTAAATGGCGCATAGCATTTGGGAAAGTACAATCTCCTTTCATCAGGAGGCCATAATCATCTTGCGGACAAGCGCAGAGAGACGTGGCGACATGCAATCCTTTGAGTTGAGGCGAATGAATGCGATGAGGCGTCGACCATCTTTTTTTAAGAGCAGTCTCTTTCTGCTTGAATGCTCGTATTAACGATTGATTTCATGTTTATTGTAGTGCTAAGCAAGTGCGAATTTTTCATTTGACAAAAGAAGCATTAAATTACGAGGGCAATTCAGTATATAATGCACATCGTAAACTAATTGGGTATGCTAATTGCGAATCCAAGTACTGTGTTAGAGAGAATGAATCATGGGTTTCGATGTCAAATGAACTGAAGATAAAGCCACACCCTTTAACGCAGCGCCTGCCTCCTCATCTTTTGGGTCTCACCTACAGTCCGTTCGTCTTTTCCGCAATCCGAAGCTGGAAGATGAACATGACGTACGTCATCACCGTACCGAGGATCTTAGAAATCGCCTCTCAATTGAGTACTCTATTCCCTACTAATTAATTTCACAGTGCCATCGTGACTCACCCATGAAAACAGCTTGCTGTTCACGTCAAACAGACCGCAGGCGCTGAGTTGCCAATTCCATTTCAGGATGTGTTTTCCGAGGATGTGGTCCTGATATGCAAGGAGAAGAGATGAAAATTCACAAGAAAAGCATTAAGCATTATCAAAAAACTGCGACCAACGCCGGCGACTCACATCCGGCTTATAGAGCACGTGCTTCCCAATGGCCATCTGCCGCCTGAAGATTCTTGACCGTATTTCTTCCTTCATTCCAGCCATCTGCAATAAATTTAATATGCGAATATGCGTGTGACGAGCACAAAAAGTAAAAAACCCCTAAAAACCGCCATAAAAACCATAAAAGAATTTGGACGCTCACCTCATCCTCCAGCCCCTGTCCCAAACCCGCAATCAGACAGAACCTCAACCCGTACGAGAATCCCAACACAAGAAACTCGACAGACGGCACGCTGAAAGCGAACGTGTCGTCAAAAGCCAGGTAGGGGTTCACGAGGACGAGGACGCTGGATTCAAACACGGAGACTAGAGCGAGAAACCCCGCCAGTTTGCCGTACAGACGGAAACATTCCTGCGTCTCCTGAAACACTTGAGCCAGGGCTGCCAGGCTCATCTCCTCCGATTCGCAGACTTCTCCTGGCTGCCTTCCATATTTTGCTAGCAACTCGGTCACGACTCCTTTGTAGCAACCCATCAGCTTCTGCCCCAGTCCGACCAGAAGCACAGTCGAGAACGCATTCGTCACTTTCCAGACCACCCACATCAGCGAGACAATGATGACTTCAACGAGTCTCGCTTCGCCGTACCAGTGGCCCGTTCTGAAGTCGCCAGCCACAATCACAATCTGTAGCACCAGCGATGCGAGAATGAACCCCCAAAAGATCCAAATCCCGCACTGCACCCACCGCGTTTGCCCTTTCAAGTAGCCCCTGCTCTTGACACGTTGTTGCAGCTCCCCAATTCTTCCAACCGCTTCATACACCAACTTGTACCTTGCTACGTAATAAATCCTCTTGACCGTCTCCGACAAGCTGAGCACGATGCTCATCGCGCTGATTGTGATACCATCCGAGATTCTCTTCCCCGGGCCAAAGTTGGTTCTGATCAGGGTCTGGCTGAGGTGCATCATACACGCCACCTGCAGGAGGGACGCCGTCGCGACGTACGCCAAGCTGAGACGGTTGAGGACGCATGGCCAGAGACGTTTTGACTTGGCCATAGTGGAGGGCTGGCACTGGCAGGGGACGCAGCCCACAATTTTCCCGAGCCAGAAGGCTGCCGATAGGGAGTTGGGATTCCATCTTGGTCTCCCTCTTGATTTGGCGTCAACTTTGAATTCGCCCGTCATTCTGTACCAAAAGTATTGTTGGAGCTTGCTTTTGTCGTGTGGTGCGACAGGTGTGACCAAGCGAATTACTGAATTAATTACATTTTCGTTTTCCGCTGGCACTCCTTCCATTTCCCCCCTCGGGAGCAGTCGTGTCGTGACAGTTTTACGGATTTTGAATAAACAACGCAATGGCGACGGGGACACGATTCTCGTGAAACGGGAATGTCTGGACTCTGCAGGGCTTTACATTTAACATTTTGCCGACACACGGAGCACGACATCTTGTTTTCAAGTTTCCAGCAACCTTATACATACAAAGGTTAATCAGGTTTACACGTCGAAAGGACCTACTGCTATGATGAGTAAAGCCTAGTTCACAGAGACGCGCGTATAACGCGCGTCCACGCGTTCGCGTTGACGCATGCGAATTCGCTTGCTTTGAGGCGAGATCCGGACGCGCATTTAATCGAGCGTTTCTGTGAATCATCACGCGTCAGAAGTCGATTCAATCCATCCGAATCACATGGCAGTTTCGTTAATTCGACAATTCGAATCGTTAATTGTGTAATTTTGGTGATTCAACTTCGAAGTA
>WIXG01000455.1:0-54349 GCA_009869945.1 Mesaphorura yosii | reverse complement strand
CGTCGTACAGCCAATTCAGCATTTCATACGCTCCGCTATAGTTGCACCGATTGAGAAAGTCGTTGAGGGGGCTCAGCTGCCAGCATGGGGCGCCAGTGTTGAGGGTCGGGAACCCGTGCGTGGCCGTGAGGGTAAACTCTGTCTTGAGATGAACTCCGTAGTGCGAGTACATCTCCGCTAATTTCTTCCCAATACCAGGATCAACGACGGGGTCGACTGTACCGTGGAAAATGTACACTTTGGAGTTGTGGAGGTTGGCGGTGTCGTCGATTTGCCAGTTGGCGGCGTACTTATCCGTCTGCTCAATCAGTCGCTCTACGTTGATCAACGAAGGCGTCGTCATGCAAAGAGCAGCAGTCAACAGACCGGGCGTTGCACAGCAGTACGGTCCACCCGCGAAGATACCAGCTCCAGTCACATTGGCCGAGTGCGCGTAATGCATCTGCGTCGCCATGGCACCACCCGAAGAGATTCCGGACACGGTCAGACTGCGAGGATCGACATTGTATCGCCTGAGAGCAGGCTTGACGTCACACACCGATGAAATGGTGCAGATGAGATTAAACAGCTTAAAATTCATTGTGATGGTGATTTACCAAAACTGATGCAGAATGGTCGTGCTAAGGGCGCTTTTTTTCGAATCCAAACTTGTGCAAGGAGAAGGAGTAGAGCACAAGTTCTCGTTTTGGTGGGGAAATTTTGCAAGGCTTACGTGATAGCTCAGCTGTGGAAAAAAATCACGTAAGCCTAAAACCGCACCACTCGACCGAATCCGCAAGTTTGGGTGGCCAGGAGGGCAAACTTTGCTTTACATTAATCAGCAAAGCTACGCAAACGCAATGAGATGAATAGAATTATCACAAGTACTTATTTTTCGTTTGTTGCACAGTGCAAGGCACTTGAATTTAAATGAGAACGGAAAAATCCAAATCAAACTTTACAATTTTAACTCTGTTCCGTTGACCAAGCGCTGTCCGTCTTTTCAGTTTTAGGATCTGAGACCAAATTCCATTCACATTTCTCATTTGAGTCCAGTCTCTTCATACCCTTTTTGCATTTGGACGCACTTATCAATATTAATGTAAATCTAAGGAGGTGAGCAATGGGTACCTCGTCTAGCCTCATGCTAGTGCAGTGTAGAGAATGAATCATACAAATGGAATCTTTTATTGTAGTGGATCAAACCTGATTTGCCCTGGTTGGCAAAATGCCAATGTGCCCAGTAAGACCAGTTCTTGGGTAATCAAAGGTTGGGCGAACCGGTTGGAGAACATCAGTGGACAACAGTGACAAGCCCATTGCTGAATGAATTATTATGTAATAAGACGTGCACGTGCATTCGAATGTACACGTGATCATTGCAGAACCATGCCTAATTAAATTTACGAAGGCAATTCTTCGCGAGTGTGCCAGAAACAGTCAGTTGAAGCAGTTAATAAGTTTTAACGCATATGTATCTCCACTGGTGATGAGAAACACGTTTGTTATTGGCGACCCGATATTCTCAGTGGCCTACTTGGTGCACAAAGACAAGACAGAAACGACGCATGAGGCGTTCTGGAAACTTATGGACAAAGAATTAGATCTTCGAAATGTTTGTCAACTGATCCCTGTCATAACGGACAAGGTGTCAATGTATTTCGTATCAAACTCAACTTATTTTGCGAACAGTTTGGTTATTGAAATGGTTTATTTCAGGGTTACTCGATCAGGTTCGCAATAAGAGCGGTGATACCGGATGTCAATCTTTATATGTGCCACAACCACCTGATTGACACAGAATAAGGAGTGGCTTGGTAAGCACGGTGGGCAGGCGGACGATTTCGGTGGAATTTTACGCCAACTCAGTGCTCTATTAAATGAAGATGAGACGAGGTGGGATTGCCTGTACAATAAGTACCACAGACAGTGGAGTAGACCCTTTCTTAAGTATTTTGATAAACAACAGCTTCAAGATGTTAAGAAACGTTCGAATTTCAATTACATGCACGAAGCCGTGTTTGATGGTGTAATCCCCTCTACCAATACAAGCGAGAGCGAAAATGCAAGATTGGCAAAGTTCATATGATGAAAAGAAGTGCTTTTGGATGTTCTGGTCTTAATACTGCACCAACTACAACTTCATTATCTCTCTGAATTTGATTTGGCCCCTGGAGACATGGGAAATCACCTTGTCAAATTTCAGTTCAAAAGTAGCCAAAGGTTTCTGACACTCCCTAAATACATTGGCCTGAGCCAGGACCAGTTCCCTGATCTCCTAATCAACGAATTCAAGCAAATTGAATTAACCGAGCACTCAAGCAATGCCACAAACAGTCTTACTATCTGAGCCGCTGTGATTGCTAATGCGGGGCTCGTAACCCTGGATTCCATCGCCAAAGTTTTCACTGTGCGGTCCACGGACAACAAGCAAGTGCATAGTGTTCGATACGACTCGGGAAAAGCATTCTACACCTGTAGCTGCGATGCGAAAGGTAGGTGCGTGCACACTCGTGCTGTGCTGATTGCAAAAGGAATAGACATCAGCGAAGGGAAGAGAAACGTCCTTTTCCAGCTTAACACATTGAATAAGCTCGTAAGAAAAGAGAAAGGTAGGTCAGGTCGGAAGCGGCCGAAAGTTGGAGACGACGATTTTACTATCATAGAGGCTCCAGGCAGTATTCTGGTCACAGTGCTCGACTTTGTTGATGAAGAAGACGAAACTGTTCAATTCGATATTGAGAATAGTGAAGGCGATGGTAATTTGGGACAGTGAGATGTTTATGACATTGACACTGCTGCAAATGGCGAGCGACAAGAGATCAGTCGCAGTTCTGACCAACGTGCAGCTCCATCGAACACATCAACCCACAAACAGGACAAACGAAAGCGCAGGACTGGGGCACAATCAGATCCGACTGGCCGATCAGGTTGTCTATCAACTAGTGAAGTTGAAGATGGTATTTTCCAAGTGCTGACAAAATCGCGCGATCCAATATCCGCAAGGATATAATGCAATTGCAACTGGCCAGATCAGACACTGAGTTCAATGCGGCATCAAAATTGTGGCTAAGAAAAAGGGCATCAGAGGACACGAAACTATTTGTTGAATATTTTCGGGAAGAATATTTAGTCAAGTATTCTGGTTGGCATGCCGGACGTTACACTGTTGCATCCTGTACCAATAATGGCTTGGAAGCTATAAATCTGGTTATCAAATCGCACTATACATTTCGAAACCGTATGCCACTTCGTGAATTCATGGAGGCAATGAAGAAAATGCTCCACGACTGGTCATCAGAAAGAAATCCCACAGCACAACATCCAAAATTAATTTCTACAACTCCGTCAATGACTCTAAAAATGATGACTGAAGCGTATAATTGGAAAAGAAGCCATCCTGATATTTTAACACGTCATTCTGATGGCGAGCGGCAGTATTTCATTGCACTGATTAACGGATCAAAGCTGAGAGAATCTCACATAGATTTGTACCTTCGACAGCGACAAAACCTGAGCTGGAGATCTTTTGACACTTACGTGAAATCGATTGGTCGGTGCTGGAATGCAGTTCCAATCGGACAAAAGCGCAAGCGCGGCAGACCTACACTTGCCAAAAAGGCACTCCTGGTTGAATAGTTTATACATTGTTAAGTAATATAAAATGTCAAGGAATGAAAATTTTAAGTGCGAAAACCTATTTTATAATTTCTGTATTTTTGAAGTGTTGAACCTATATAAATGATGAAGATATAAAAGGTGATTAATCTGACATAAAAGATGTTGGAATATGTATTTTTGAAATCCTATATTCTTTTGGTATGATTCCTATAAAAAAGGTGAGGCGAAAAATACACCCCAATTTACGGTGCTACAGAGTACTTGAGCCGTCCAAGGGCCAACAGGACACCATGTGTAACATGGGCAAGTTATATTTATGGAATTTCGCGTTTAGATCATTTGCCAAGATTTCAGACTTCGGCTTCGCAGACGTCCGTATTTTCGTCTCGGACGGCCGTACTTTCACCTGTGTCCGACGCCCGACCTCGAGGTCCGTATTTTCACCTTACCCCATTTTGGGAGTGGATTTGAATGAAGAAAAATAGAATCAAAGCTACCGATTGAGCAATTAATTCAACGAATCAATTCAAGCGCAATGGAGTAGAAGATAATTTTAATTTAATGGTAAAAAAGTGTGATTTTAGATATTATAAGAATTACGGCATTTTACGAATTTCTTTTTCATTCCCGCAACGGGATTTTATGTGTCCTATCTCTAATTAGGAGCAATCAATCCCTTACACATGCAATGAAATAAGAAGCAAAATAATATTAATGCGTAGTTCTGAAGAAATGCAAGCTTCATTTGGTCGTGGTGCATTCGTACGGGAATTTCGATTCCTTCTCGTCGTCTTTCAGCAAAAATACTCAAATATTGGCCCACTTCTTCATGTTTCCGTGCATTTGAGGAGTGACACGTTAAAATTACGACTTCGCTTGTTAATTTCCACTTTCACATGAATTCATGAATGAAATGACAACAAATTCGTTCGGCTTTGTGCGCTAAGCTGCCACAAACTAATTGAGCTGACTAATCAGTGCAGATGCTCATCGAGCGCGATGAGGACGAGCAGCAGCAGCAACAGCAGCGTGATTAAATGCGAGCTCTCATCGGCGCGGCGTGTGACTCATGGCTCGAGGAGTGTTTGGAGGTTATCTCCAGCACACTTCGCCGTGCATGCACTCAGTCAAGGGTCAAATGAAGATGCGCAATAAACGCGTACTTTACTAATTTACTGTCGCCAGCAATTGTCCTGCTTGTCAAGAGCAGTCTCTCGACTCAATAAATTGAGAATGCGGTAAGCGGCCCCGTTCGCTCGCGTGCAGCAGCAGCAGTCTGATTCTCGTTCTCGTTCATAATGCACTGCTTCGCTCTTTTCTTGTTCGTCTCGCTCCTCCTCACGGGAACCGCCGACTCGGTGCAGCACAATCGAATTCGAATCGTGTTTGCACACGACTACGAAAGTCTCGACGACGAATTCAACACCAACGCGATCGCGCAGCAACAATCGAGTGAGGGTGCGGGGCAGGACATTGGTGGAGCTGAGCCGGAGGAGGAGGTGGATCGAAACAAGTATTTTGTGAGCAACAGTGTCAACGAGGAGGAGGCCGGTCCTCCGATGGCGGAGGTATTGGCGGAGGGCGCCCGAGACTCCGGGGGTTTCGTGATCAACACGTGGGGCTTTTTGGCGGCTACAGAAAAGGGTAAGCCCCTGAGTGGAAAACTTTACTGAGTTGATTATTAATCAGTGATTAAATTGTGTGTTTTCGGCTTTGTTTGGCAGCCTGGAGCACCTTGGTGCAGAACGGGCGTGCGCTGGACGCCGTTGAGGTTGGTTGCACGGAGTGCGAGGTGCTCCAGTGCGACACGACGGTGGGCTACGGGGGCTCCCCCGACGAGAGCGGGGAGACGACGCTCGATGCCCTCATCATGGACGGAAGCACCCACGCCATCGGGGCAGTGGGCTGCCTGCGGAGGATCAAACCCGCCATCTCCGTCGCCCGCGCCGTGATGGAGCACACGAAACACTCGATCCTCGTCGGGGAGCTCGCCACGCAGTTTGCGGTGCAAATGGGCTTCGTGCAGGAGAACCTCACCACCCCCGTCTCCGCCAAGATGCACGCTGACTGGAAAAACAACTCCTGCCAGCCAAACTTCTGGAGAAACGTCACTCCCGACCCCACTCGCTTCTGCGGGCCCTACCGCCCCGACGACAGGAAGAAGGGACGGGCAGCGGTGGAGGCCCCGCCTAGGAAAATCGACCGGTTCAACCACGACACGATTGGCATGGTGGTCGTCGACCGGACGGGGATAGTCGCGTCGGGTGTCTCGAGTAACGGAGCGAGAAATAAAGTCCCCGGGTAAGAATTCTGCGGAAAAGTCGATCTTGGAGCCCCTTTTTCCTGCCTTTTCCCTTCTTTTTTATTTTCTGCTGTTGTGTCCGATGCTCAGGCGGGTTGGGGACGCTGCGATTGTGGGGGCAGGGACGTACGCGGAAGGGGGCGTCGGAGGAGCGGCTGCGACGGGGGACGGGGACGTGATGATGCGGTTCCTGCCGAGCTTCCTGGCGGTGGAGCAGATGCGGATGGGGCGGACTCCGACGCAGGCGGCCGAGTACGCCATTCGACGCATCGCGGCGGTGTATCCGACCTTTGGCGGAGGCATCGTCGCCCTCAACGTGCGAGGGGAGTACGGCGCCGCCTGCCACGGAATGGAACGCTTCCCCTTCGGCTTTCGCAACGGCACGATGGAGAACGCGCAGGAGTTCTCCGTCAACTGCGTCTAATTTTAGTTGCTACTAATGTCTGTAATACTTGAATATTGCCAAAAAAGACTGCAGTATAAAACTCAGGGGAAATGCAAAAAGTGAAATTTTTTGGCTTCCTTCCTTCTTGAAATTGGACTGGCGGTCCGAAACGTATAACAAGCAGACTCGGAGAAATTGGGAGTCAGAGCCGCATAAGCTGCCGTCACCTCTAAGCCGGCCTACTCAGAAATTAGTCTTTCAGGAGGCAATTCCTCTCCTGCACGGAGTCCAACGCCCGGAATGGATGGCTCCCAATATACAACGACATTCGGAGGCAGGCGGTTACTGTCTGAGTGTATGTCAACGTCGTCAAATCAGGGGTGGGGAATCGGACCGTGGTTGGTGTAGGTAGGGTTAAGTGGCATCTCTGTATAGTGGAAGCCAGTCTCTAAAGGCCTGCAATGCGACGCGGGTCTCCTGTAGGCCGTCGTACTGGACGGTTTTGTTTGCAAAGTTGCACTGACCTTCGTTTTTGGACTCAAAGTTCGGAAAAATCGCCTTTCGTAGTTCTTCGTACTTTCAGTTGCAAGGTCAGTGCAAACGAATTTCGACCTCATTTTAATTTTTCTATGCTCAAAAGATGATAAGCTTTCGAACGATACCCTATTTTCCGTGGACCGTGATGGTCAGATTTCTTAGCCAGAAAACGCATCAAACACGGTACCATCGTGTGATTAGAGAGTGGACCACTGGGTGGAGGGTGCTCCTAAATCCCACTTTCTGGTACAGTTGTACTGAAGTTTTTCATTGTTATCTGAACATGAAGGGCATGGCTTTGTTTGTCAATTACTCAATATTGTATTCTTGATTCTAGTTTAAACAATGTTAAGTTCGGTTCGTTGCAGAATTTGATCTCAGATGGTTTCCTCACCAAAATGAACTCTGGTACTCCAAGCTGAAACCACAATCGCTACTACACGTCAGCGCGGTAAGCTTTGACACACCCATTAAACGCATTGAATTGAAAGCATGGCTGCTCAACTGTGACCGAATGCCTTACTTAAATTGAATTAAATTTCATTGAATATCATGCCATATTTTAGTAATCCGTGCGAGTCAGACTTATGAAAATGAAGTTTTCCGTATCCAGCCTTATCTTGGCCGTGAATTGAATCATTTAAAGTGCATGAAATGACACGATTAGCAAAAATATAGCTGTTGCCGATATTTCATTCACTTATTAATATAATTCCAAGCGCTCTAATGGCTCAAGCTCAACTTTCCATTGCTAAAGACGCTGGAGTCCCCAAGACTCCACTCCTGGGCCACAACGGAGCCACTGAGTTCCGATGTGGCGCAATTGACAAGGGATTCCTACGCTGCTACAATGTGGCGGAGGCTTCAACGCTCGCCCGGCTTCCCCGGCACCTTCACGTCGTGGTTGACAACATCCGCTGACTGACCTAACTTTGGACCGCGTGGCTGTGGATGTCAACGCTCAACGTGGGAGTCTAGAAGGGAAGGGTCCCCCGGACCGAGAGCGAGAAGTCTTTACTGACATCTTGGAGTCTCACTTCGAGAAGCTTCGTCGTCACATCGGGCATGGAACCCTGGCTCAAGTCAACCTTGTGCTTGCTCTGTGTCCTGGCCCTCAAATTCCGAGGCGGAAGCTGAAGTGGCAGTCAGCAATTTTCTGACTGCGCTGTGCAGCCGCAAATGCTGCAATTTGTAAATTTGAAACTGTCATCGAAACGCACGCGAATTCTTGACAGGGAAATCCTAAATTGCATCCGTCGGCTGACGACGCACACGCACGCGGACGACCGACCCACTTTCGCCTACGGCAACGGGCCATAAAGAGGAAGGCCGGGCGAATAAAAGCTGAGTGGCGAAGCAGCGAGTTAACACATTGCGCAAAAGGCAAGAGCAGCTGGCGAGTCAGCACGCGATACCCGGGAGCCTTGGACACAAAACTGCTGATGCGGGCTACGTTGATTACCATTTCCATGGCCGTCTTCATCATGAGCAACCTTCATTAGGTAACGATACCAGCTACCGAGGCGCAGGGGGACCGACTCTTTGATCACATTCCGAACAAGTGTGCTCTTTTTCGAGAGCTGTGTCCCCTGTCGGCCGCCGCAGACGACCACGGCGCCGACACACAGAAGTAGCAGCACGCTCTAAGATGAGCCCTACGCAGTGCACGTCGACGCCCAGCCATACGAGTGCGAATGCAAGCGAGGCGGCCGTGACGCTTTCTAATTTCTAATTAGCACTTTGAACGCACGGCATTCGCAGTTTTCGATTTGTTTTATGCACCTTTTTATTACGGTTGGTACTGAAGTCTGAAAACAGAAGCGGAAATAAATCCAAGCCCTTGAAATTTGCCGTCGTTGCCGCTGAATCTTTGCAACTTTGACAAGAGCATTGAATTTAATGCGAGCATGTGTGAGGACTTTGTAGGCAGGCAGAAGTTTGGCGTGGTCGGAAGGCCGCAAGTCGCGACCCTCGCTGGAGCAGAGGACACGGATATAAAAAGGCTGGAGCTGCAGGAACCGGGTCACAGTCACCAACGGTTAAGCCACTCTTCAGTCCGACACAGTAAAACAGACCATAGAAATATCAACTCAACACGAAATTCAAGTAGAACACGAGATCCCTGTACTTTCGTCATGAAGCCATCCGTCATCCTTCTCGCCGTCGCCGTGAGCGTCTTGGCTCCGAGCCCGAGCCTCTGCCACTCCGAAGGCAAGTCTGGCGGAGTGCACGGCGTTCGGATTCCGGTCGGGGAGATGAGCGAGGTGGAGATGTCCATGGTGTTGAAAGAAGAAGACGACGAGAAGGAGGTGAAAGAGAAAGCGGACGAGGGGGAGGAGGCCGTAAGAGCCAAGCGGTCGCTGTTCAAGATCTGGCGTGGTCTGGCGCCAGTCGACATGTCGACACTTTGTGCGGCTCTCCTGCCTCCTCCTCGCAATCAACTGCCCGCCCCCGTGGACTCAGCAGCAACAGCAGCCGGGGTCCACGACGACCACCACCCATAGACCAGGCAACCACACCTACCCAAAAGGACAATAAGACTTTCCGATTCAAATCTCTTGCATGCTTCTTTTGTAAAGTAATACAGACGGTAGTAATAAATTGCTCCAAATAAACTGCACGATTCAAGTTCGTACTCATTCCAAGGTTTAAGGCGCTGATTTGCATGTTGCATGAGAAGCAGGCCGGAATTTGATTCTGAGCACGCAGCAAATACTTGTAAACATCTTCCGCATGTGGCCGGTTTCGTTCCAGTTTCTCCTCGTCGCTTGTACGGGAAAGACTGAAGCAGCAGCAGCAGTGCAATGAAGGGAATCTTCAGCCACTTGGCTTTGGTTTTGGCGCTCCTGGCGGCAACCGTGTGCCCTCATCCCGTTCATGGCAACGTCCAGCGCCACGTGGACGGGTTCTTTAACATCTTCCAGAATATTTGTAAGTAAACGCGAATCAGCTCATCTCAGACATCAGGCGCTGGTTTGACTCATGCAAATCTCACGCGGGGACCAATTTTCTTTCAGTTTCGAGCCCCGTCGCCCGGCGCCCGCCTCCGACCTTCCAAATACGGACGTTGACGCTGGCGTGTGTGCTTTACAACATCGGCTGCCCGTCGTGGTACGCCACTCCGAGCCCCACCACGACGCTCGCCCCCATCACGACGACGACCACGCCAGCGCCCCCGCTCTTCCTGCGGATCAATGCAGAGGCTGACGGAGGCGCCGACGCCAACACGAAAACGATGACGACGACGGAAGGTACGACGACGACAGCGGAAACAACAACGACGACGTCGACGAGCACGAGCACGACTTTGAGCCCACCAAGCCGCTGAAGTCGCGGATAAGGTCGGCTCAAAGTCAAAGTCAAGATCGAATAAAAAGTCGACTGTCGAATTTATTGCAAAATATTTATTCAAAATTCTACGTTAAACGCTAGGCAAGTAAATAACACTACAAAGCTACGGCACGAGAACGTGCAAAAGAAAACATCAGGCATTATTTCTACTCTACGCTAGAAACTACCGAGCTTCCTCGAATTAGCATAAATTTCCTGTATTCGTACATTCATGGCATTGTTTAAGTAAGAGGTTGCATTAATCCGCTAATTGCTAATCTGCGTTTGCGTTACTTGAACGCTCGTTTGTTGGAGTACAGCCCGGTGCTGGCGGGGCTGTGAGCGCCCTTCCCCGTCACTTTCGCCTCGAGCTTGTCCTTCGCCGAGCTGGAGGCCGTCGGCCGCATGAAACTTAGAATCCTCGGCGTTCGCCCTTTCGACGCCGCCGGAGTGGCTGCCCCCGCCGTCGGCCTTTTGGGTTCGTAGTTGATTTCAGAGCCTCCGTTGCGGTACGGCGCGGGAGTCGAGCCGCCATTCGCGGCTACCATCGTCTTGCCGGGGGCAGCAACGGCGCTCCCATTGGCTTCTCGCATTGACTTGCGCCTGATGAGCGGGATGGAAAACACACCGTTTGACCTCGCCCCCTTGGCGCTCCCGTTGCCCACATGCGCCAGCGCCGGCGTCTTTTCCTCAGCCTGGCTGTGGCCGCCGCCCGTCTCTCTGAAGCTCCTCCGGAGCAGTCTGCTGTTGAGGGCGTTGTTCTGAAGCACCAGCGGCGAGTCGGTTGGGCGGTCGGTCTCCGTGAGCGAGTTGGGCGACTCCTCAAAGCCCTCGTCGTTCTCGGCACTCGTCGTCGTGCCGCCCGGTGAACTGCTCAGCGACGAGCCGTTGCCTGTCCCGTGCTTGCTCCCCACGCTACCGCCACCGTTCGCCCGCGGAATCGGAATGGCGTTCGAGGGGGTGACGCCGCCCCGGGCGGGGGCTGAACTTTTGTGGAGGCTCAGCGCAGCGTCGACCTGCCGCGAGTCGATGACGCTGCTGCTTCGGGCCGCATTTCGCGCCGGGCCGGCCGCCTTGGCGTTCGTAGTCCGCTGCAGAGTTCCAGCTTTCGTTGTGCGGGCGAAGAGCCCCGTCGTTGACGGCTCGTCGGTAATGTCTACCTTGGAAACGAATCTTCTCGTGGGCATGGGCGTATCAGGGCCGGGTGGGGCACGCCCGAATGACGTGGGTCGGCTCGACGGTTCGTCAACCGGTTTTTTGATGCGACGCGAGCGCCGGATGGACGCGAAGCGGTCGAAGCCCTCTTTCGTGCCGAACTCCGACTCCTGGATTTCCGGGGAGCGGGTCAGCGGACTTCCGCCGGCAGGCAGAGCGCCCCGTCGGCCTCCTTCTGGAATGTACAGCGTCAACTTCTCGTCGGTCTGGCCGTTGCTGCCTTTCTGGCCGTCGCCAGGCGTGCGTGTTCCCAGCGAGCCGATGAGAGTTCGGCGTGAGTTCGCAGTCGCCTTTGCAGCGGACGACGGAGGCTCGCCGTTGGTGCTGCCGTTTTTCTCGCTGTTGATGGATGAAGAACGCCAGAAGCTCTTTTCTTTGGCCGGCGTCTGGGCGCCTGAAAGCCGACAAATGAGCAATGCTAAAAATATATTGGGGAAGGCGCTGGGGGCAAGCCTACCTTCTATGGTCTCCATGGCGGAGACGACGTCCGTGTTGACTTTCAGTGAGGGTCTTCGATCGGGGTATACTCTCTCGTACGTCGATGGAGTCGCACTCGCCGTCGTCGTCGATCGGGATGTGAAGGGGGTTCGATACACGTCGTTGTAGTTTGTCGTCGAATTCGCGGGTCCCGCTCCCTGCTCGTCGGGGTTGCTGGGCTCCACTTCAGGCAGCGTGGCGAGTCCACGTGTCGTCTCGCCGAGCACTGAGTCCCCAAACCGACTCTGGAAACGGCGCGGGGGCGGTCGGCTGGGCTGCACGGGTTTCTGTTAAGTTTTTAAACGTCACGAATTGTAAATCGCCGGCATTATTAATTTTTTACCTCGAGGTCGACGAACCACGCGCTGATGCGCTCCCGCCACTCTCGCGCTGGGCTCTCGTGCTTGTGCTCACGTTCTCCCGTGCTCATGCTGCCTGCAACCTCCCCGCCGCCCTTTGCAGAGCCCGAAGCTCCGGCACCGACTCCGCCCTCCACGACAGTGTGGGCGTGCGTGGCTGGCGAAATTGGGCGTTCGCGGTCGCTGTTGACGAATTCCATGAGGTTGGGGCGTCTGCGGGTTCCCCTGCTCCAGGACCTGTCGAGGGAGCCGTACTGGTTGTCGATAATGGAGCCGGGCAGCTTCCGGGGCATCGACGGGCTGCCCGCGACGAGGCCCGGCGTCGTCGGTGTACCGGCGCCGCTGCCGGAGCGGAGGAAATCCATCAGCCCGCTGCCCTCGTCCTCGTCGGACGAGAGCCTGCTCCGTCGCTTGCGGATGGAGCCATTCGGGGTGATATCGGGGCTCGGCAGCGTCAGCTGGTCGCTGCTCCCCTGCGTGCTCCCGCCCGAGCCGTTATCGTGGCTCGCGAGCGAGCCGAGGCGCCGTCGCACGATGCGCGGCGAGCAGGCGATGAAGAGCTCGTCGTCGGGGTGCAGCCCGCCTGCACCACCGCCGCCAGCGCCAACGCTCTTCCCGCTTCGCATGTCGTCCATCGCCCGCTTCCTGAACTGCTCCTCCCGTGCCTTCCGTCGGGCTTCCGCCTCGGCCTCCTGCTTCCTCCGCTTGGCGTTGTCCGCTGCCGCGTCACGCCACCTGCCGAGGAACCCCGCCACCGTTTTGAGGCAGTCCTCCAGCTTGAAGCTGGCCAGCTCCTCGCAGAAAAACTGCGCCAAGTCGGTACGTGCCTCTTCCACGTGCGAGAAGTACGAGTCGATGGAGGCCAGTTTAGCGCGGGCCGTGTCGAGGAAGGCGCCATACTGCTGGTGAAGGTCGCGGCCGACTTTCCGCTCGTTGCTGGGGCCCAGCTGGGCGCTAAGGGCGTGCACTTTGGAGTTCAGGCTCGTGATTTCAGACTTCAGCTGCTCGATACTCGTCCTGAAATAAATTCGGGAAATGTAAAATTCCCAAAGCTAATGCCGACACCATCTCTGAACTTACTTTGACGCCTCCTCTAAAGCGGGCATTTCGTTGGCAAAAGACACAAGTTTCGGATCGCGGGCCTCCGCTTGCTAATAAGTTAATTAATTCATGAGAAATATTTAGCAGTATTTAGTAATTACAATTCGTGTGGAATCTTACCATGACGATAAAGTGGAGGAGGCTGATGCCCGGTTTGTTGCCCCGAATGTCGCCAATCTTCTGGAGGGACGACAGTTTGACTCCTGCCGCGTCGCCCGCGTAGCCGCCCTGCACCACAAAAACAGCCAATCAGAGTCAAGCTCCTGAATTCGGTGGGCAGCAATTCTAAATTCATACGTACCGAGTTAAGGAAGTTTCCTGCGACGAGGATCATGAAGACGACCTGCTGGAAGTGCTCCGAGGCCTTCAGGTCGGCTGCGGCGGTGAGAATGGCGCCGATGGAGGCGTCGATGTGCGCCAGACTGAGCTCGAGCTCCTCCCGCAGGAGCATCGCGTCCACCCGCAGGCGGCAGTGCTCGATGCCCGACAGCGCCAGAAGAAACTTCTCCGCCGAGGCGAGGCGCGCCTGGTCGGCACCCGACACGAGGCCCAGCATCTCCGCTTCGTCCGAGCTGGGCAGCAGCTTCAGCAGCCCCCGCAGCCGCTCGGCCCCAAACTCGGAACTCGAACCGGCCAGAATGAGGTCTACGATTTCACGCGTCGTCGAACTCCGAAACTGCTTCAAGAAAATGTTGATGTTGAGGCTACGCTTGGCGTCCAGCAGAATCAGTTCCGAGGGCTCACGCCTGGCGGGAGCAGCCTGCTGCGTCTGGAAGGACGGCGGAGTCGGCACAGTCGCCCCGCTAACGCCGTTTCGGGCTGCCGCAAACTCGCGCACGTTCACCTTCCCAACGGCGGGTAAGTCTGGCGGGCTGCAGATTTTAGGCGCAGGGCCCTCGTTCTGCAGGCAGAACAGTCCCTCGAGCTCCTGCCAGTCGATGAGGGTGCCCGCACTCGCCTGCTTCTTGCTGAAGGTCGTCCAGAGATTCTGCCCCGCCCCGTTGAGGATCTGCCCGTTGGGGATTTTGTTCCAGTTGATCGTCTTCATCTTTGCTTTGGGTGTTGGGGGCAGCGACTGCTGCGGCAGCTTCGGCAGGGGCTTCGACGGCTGCTGAGACTTGGCGAAAGCGGCGGTGCCTTCAGGGTTGGTCGGTGGGGGAGGGGCTGAAGGAGGCGCAGGCGGTGGTGGCGGAGGCGCGGGAGCAGCGACGGCTGTAGTGGCTGGGGGAGGAGGTGGAGGGACAGGCGTTGAGCCGGCTGGTTTGCTGCTGGTGTGGCAGTTGCACGCGCATTTCCCGTCCGCCTTGAGTTTCTGGAGGGACTTGGCGTGGCTGGGCTGGCGGAGCAGGCGGAGGGCGTCCTCACGTGTTTCGAGCAGCGTGGCGCGGTGGACGAGTCGCTCTGCGGCGTCCCAGACGAGGTCGGAGACGGGTTCCTTGGGGTCGATGGATAGGAGGTGCTGGAGTATACGGAGGAAGGGCGTCTCCTGCGGGGTGCCGGTGATCTGCCGGAGGACTGCGTCGAAGACGTCGAGGGGCGAGGCGAGGTCGATGCCCCGGGCGAGTTGCTGGCTCTCGTCGCTCTCCTTCTGCTCCTCAAACACGTCCAGCTGGATGATCAGCCCCGCGTCCGCCTCGTGACTGTGGCGGGTCCGCGTGGTCGCTCGGAGTTCGTTGAGGACGTGGACGAGGCGGAGACCGATGAACTCCGCCCGCACACGGATACGTTCGTGCGTGTCGGGCGAGGCGAGGATGAGGCAGTTGATGAACGCCAAGACGCTCGTTTTGTAGTCGCAGTCTTCGGTCGCCCCGCCGCCGCTTCGTTGGAGCTCTGCGACGAGGAAGCGGAAGCGGTAGCGCTCGCCGATCTGAGCCCGAAAGGCGTCGAGGGCCTGCAGCGTGCGGGCATAGCCCTCGGCGTTGTAAACGCAGAGCGCTGAGAGGAGCTCGAAGACCTGCTTCTTCACGGCGAGGCTCCGCGACTCGAGCGCCGAGGCGAGTTTGTGCACGTAGTCGGGGTTCTCCACAATGTAGTCCAGGCCTACTCGCGACGCAGAATCCAGCAGCGCGTGTGAACCAGACGTGGGCTCGGCTGCCCCGCCGGAGCCGCGTCGACCCCCGCCCCCGTCGCGGGTAAAAAGCGACGAGGGTCTGCTGGCCAGCTGCGCCGTTGCCGGCGTGTGTGCGTGGCCTCCCTCGGCGTCTCCGTTCAGATGCACTTTTGTCGTTGTGGAAGTCACTACCACCATTTTGCAAGGCGGAATTTCAAGTTGTCAATTCTGCAAGAGAAGAGAGCTAGAAGTGAGTCAGATCAGGCACCGGATTGCGATTGGATTCGGGGCGAAGCAGCGACTCGCTTAAATACGTAAATACGCAGGCGCGGCCTCGGCGAACGGAGAAATCTGCGACGCAGGGACATAAAAAAGGGCGGGTCGGAATTTGGCTGGCTGCAGTACAGTGCTCATACCAAATAGCGAATCTCTTTTAGTAATTTACAATTTGTAATTTAATTAAGCCGAGTCGAGGCAATAAACCCCGCGACCAATTAAAGGTCGGCCCGAAGAGTCTCAATGGCTGCGCCAAACTTTGTTTGCCTTGCCCAAATTTGCTATAGAAGGAGAGCTCGTCAGAAGGTGACTCGAAAACAAACTATTTGTTGACTAAAAAAAACACCCAATACTATTGAGGTAGAGAATTTTGTCCCGAGTTTGAGGACGGATAATGTAATGTTTTGACGTGACTTTTTCAGTTTCCGGTCGGTTTTTACTCGAGTTGAGAGTTGAATTTACTCATTTAGCTAGCTTGTGAAGTACGTTGATATCAATTGGTGGGTATGAAGTATGGCGACTTGCGCAGTAAAGTTTTGTGAGAACACATACTACAAGGCCAAGAAGCATGGACAGAAGCTCCCATTCTTACGAATTCCGATTCAGACCGAATCAATCTGGACGAAAGTTCTGCAGCTCGATTCAATCGATGCAAATACACGAATCTGTGCCGATCACTTAACGGAGCACGACTTTTATGGCGAGAACAAGCAAACTCTGAAGCCTAGAGCACTTCCAACCTTAAATATTTCGAGTACGCGTGGTACAAGTTTATTAATTAAATCACCCTTTCACGTTTCAACTCACAAATCTCCTTTGTAACCACAGAGAAATTCATGCACCAAGTTGGAATAACCAAAGCTTCACTGGACGGTGAAACGGCTCAAGTCTGCATTGACGACTTTGTGATTCATGTCAGTTACAGGAAAGCTACACCCATTGAGAAGTTAAGTGTTGTCGTCGACCTATGAGAGACGCGAGGTTATTTGTATGTTCACAACACTTGCTTGTACTTATGATCAATGATTTGAAGTTTGCCGCTACTTCTACAGGAATGCCGATAATATCACTACATTTCTGTTGAAAAAGATCTCGCATTTAGAGTCACTGCTGAAACAACAATGCGAAGAAGTTACTGCACTAAACACGAAACCGATATCAGATCCACCCTTCACCACTGGAAGTAATTCACTGACTGAAGCCGACCATGCTGAGGTGGTCTTTCTGGCCATCGAGAAACACTTCAATGGAATCAGCCGCAGAAAATCAGTCTAAATCACGAGTGGTCTGCTAAAGACACAAAACCAGCGTATCCGACGGTTATTTCTCCTTTAAACGAAGAAAAAAAGATGCTCCTGGGAGGAATTAACCCAGCTACATTTAGAGAAATTGACGAGTCGTCATGGAACGAGTTAACGTTCCGGGACATATTTGAGGTCGGGGCACAAGAGTAAACATTTGGATTCGTCGTTTCGAAGTTGAAACACAAGTATCCTGATTTGATTCTCAGTCACACACTCGAGCATCGTACGCCAATCAGGTAAGCCCCTTAGTCAAATTCAGAGAAGCAGTTTCATTCATTAATCGATTTCAATTCAGCTGAACTCAATCTGTCTCCAAGGACAAGCATTCAGTGCCTTCGTACAAGTACGTAAACATTTTCGAGAAATGGACATTAGTTGATCAGTTTCGTTTCTAAATTCTGTGATCTTCTGTTCAAGTTGTGTTTGTAATCATATAAAAGTATTCTGAGTAAAATATGAGTGTAAAATCGTGTATTATATTAAATTTCGTCACTAACTCCTACGCTGATTTGATTCACATGTTTGCCTGGTAGCCGTTTTGGCGGACCACGACTCCGCCAGAGAAAGAATTTCGAAAATCCACTGAAGAGCTCTACTTCTATAGCAGATTTAGGCGTAGCAAAACAAAGTTTTGTAAGCCATTGAGACTCCTCGGGTTGGCCGATCGTTAAGTCTTCCTCAAGTCTCGGCCACGTGCAGCGAGAGCAAGTTGACCACTGCACTCGGCAATCAGCACCACGCCCGAGTCCAAATTGAAAATTGTGGCTACGGGTTCCCAGATTTTCAATTCCAATTTTACGACGAGACGACCGCCGAATTTTGCAATTCGCAAATTGGTACTACGCAATTGTCAATTCGCGAGCAGCAGCTGCTGCGTACACTCATTTTTCTTTATTAAAGACGAGATGCAAATTAGGCCGGGCGGATTCGCGAGCACGCGCAGACGTGTAAACGGGAAAAGCGATTTGGGATTCGCGAATTTGAGGCCACGCTCGTATTTTTAAAGCGGCCTCCTTCGACGTGTGTGGCATTGGAATTGATGACATAATTCGCATTCTCATTCGCGGCTGACTGAGTCTGTCACTCAAAGAATTCGCCAATCGCCAAATTGTTGCCAATCGTCACAAAGCGCCGACTGCCGCTGTGAGCGGCAGTGCGGAAAGGCCGCTGAGCGCGGCGTGGTTGACCCCGGCTGGCCGTAAATGGCGAAGAGGGTTAAGGCTGGGGTGCACGGCTTCGCGATTATCCGCTCACAATCGCTCAGCGCAGATGAAAGCGATTAGTCATCACGGCCATTCAGCCATTCAGCCTCTCAGTTGCGTGGCGCAGGTGAGAAATTAGAAAGACGGAAAGGAAAGACACGAATGAGTCACGAGTTCCAATTTGCACGCGTACAATTTATGAAATTTATGCAAGTTGCAATGCCTGGAGAGCGTGCGGCGTGCGGACGTGACTCGTCTCGCAAAATCCCGGATTCTATTTTTAGCGATCCTGGCGGCAGTGGCATTTCGCAGTCGCACGTGGGCCTTGCTGCCCAAATGCAACGCCACTTGCAGCAGCTGCCATTGTCTTTATTTTGGCCTGACAAGAACACGAAACGTGAAACACGAATGCCTGGCTACCTGCCTTTGGCTTTGCCTATGCCTTTGCATGAGTGACAATGTCGTTTTCCTTAATTGGACACCGCGATTGATTCCAATAAGCTGGCAAGGCAAGGCAAATCCAAAGCAATGCAAGGCGAGAAGGAGGAAGGCAGAAATACGATACGAAGATACGAAGAAATTCACAATTGCAAAAAACCAGTGGTCGCAGTCGAATAATCGCAGTGGTTGGCAGCTGGAGTCATAAATTACGGCAATAATTGCACGGCGTGCTAATGCCATTGCGAATACGAATAAGAATGAAAGCGAATCTGCACCCAAAGTGATAAGCGACATGGCAAGGCCAGGGTGCCCCCCTTCGGCGGCGTGGCCGTTCCCCCGGGGCGAGCACCCTGTGCCCTCCCCCTCACATCATTTCCGCCGTGGGGGTGGCGGGGAAGCGCGTGGCGGGGGCGGTTTGGGAGGGTAACGGGGTGCGGAGCTGGTGCGGGAGTCGCAGGTGGTCGAAGTTTGGCCATTCTGTGGCCACGAACATGTTTTTTTCTTTCTCGCATCTCGTATGGGAGAGGTTCCTCGTCCTCTTCTCCTTCGTCTTCTTCATTTTCGTCTGCACTTGCAACTCGTTTTCGTTGCATGTCAAGACAGCTCGCAAGACGAGTCGTCAGTGCATTTGCATGCATTGTTTCGCGTCATGCCCAAAAATGCACGCGCACGACAGGACTTGAGACGCTGATCTCAACGGCAGGCAAGGTCGAGATTTGGTAATCGCAGGCGCTTCACGGTCGCCAAGGCAATGTGATAACGACAAGCGGCGAGGTCAGGCGTCAGGCGCTGTCAGTCAGCCAACAAGCAGGCGACAAACATCGACATCGACCAAATTGAGACTTCAGTCCTCAGCTCAGCTGGTCAGAAGCGGAAACTGAAACTGAAACCGCTCTGACTTTCGATTTCTGCGCGCGCGTATCGAATTCGAATTTGAATCTACGTTGCTTTTATCTTTCTTCGCATCGTCTCCGTGCGCTTGCTTGCACTTTTAAGGCATTTGGCCAATCAATCATCATGCTGCTGCCATGCTAGCTGTCAAGATGGATCTCATTTCGAATTGTTGGACGGGCGACATGGAAACTCGTGTCGCATTGTTTCTGCCTGCCTGCACTCTTTTCCATTGTTCTGACGTCTAGCATAGAGATGCTGTGCCTTGTCGCTGCGTGTCGCTTTCGTGCTGGGCGCGGGCAGAAAACGCAGTCCGGCAAGCATTTATGCAACAATTAAAATTAGCATTCAGCCATTCAACAATTCTTTTCTACTTCTGTGGCGTGTCATCGTGACTTGCAGCTGGCCAAAGAAGATGAAGATGAAAAGAAGATGAAAAGAGCAGAGCAAAGACAAAAGGTAAATGCAAATACGAATGAAAAGATTCAATCAAGATGACAGTAGAGATGACCGTAAAGATCACGGCGCTGATCGCTGATCGCTGGTCACTCTCGGCTGCGCTCTGCAGATCTCGGCGCAGATAATCCTAATTAATGAGGCTGATTCGTGAGCGATGAGCTCACTGCAGAGCAGCGTAGCTTCTTTGCTCCTCACTCGCCGGACGAGTAATTAAAGGTGACAGGCAATTAATTAGCAGTAGCAACAGCGCAGATGGACAGGCCGACAATTAAAATGAGGATTGGCAGATTTTCTTGGCAAATTGCTTATGCAAATAGCGAATACTCGTATTTACACATTTAATAAACGCAGCGCAGCGCGCGGTAAGAAAATGTCAACAAATTAGCGTTAACGCAAATTCACCTCACATCACTCCACACAGGAAATCAGCGGCGAGTTTCGTGATTCGCAACTTGTCACTTGTCGCTTATTTATTTTAGTGCGTAGACTGCGATTTGGGTTGTGCAAATATTTGCAGTCCGTTCTACATGCGAGCAGCGAATGGTGATAAATTTAGCGGGGCATGCCGAGACGAAAGGCACATTGGCTTGGTTTTCCTCACCTTTCTAAATCACAGTCCAAAAATCCGACGACGACGACGTGGCTTGGCTACTTAACTGCACTTTGACAGCAATTCGCAACTCGGCAAATTTCACATTTTTGCACAGCAAAATCGAGTTTCGGGTTGAAAGCAGAGCGGATCTGAAGTTCTGGGTGAGAGTCTCTCTCAGTTTAATGCGTTTTTGATGTTCTGCTCGTAAAATTCGCGATTCACAAATGGCAAGTTTGGAAGTTGGCTTCTGGTCATAGAAATCGTAAAATTTGCCAACTTGTGCCCTGCGTTTGTGTTTGCTTTTTTTGCGGTCGTAAATCGCTCTCTGCTGTAAACTTGTTGAGTGGGAAATTAATTAGCAGAGCAGAGCAGAGAATAAAATTACAAAACGTGTGCACGTTCACGAGCACTGAACGATTAGAAGGCAAGGCAGGGCGAGGCAAAGCAAGACGAAGATGAGGATGAAGCTCACTTCACAACTCACAAGATCAACGACTCGGCTCCATTGTTGTGTTGTGTACTTGCCAGCAACTCGAATGAGACTGACTGCCTGCTTAAACCAAGCCAGGCATCTCAACAAGTAACTCGTTTGTTTGCTCTTCTCGAATCTCGATTGCGACCACGACTTGGCTGGCTTGAATCTCGAGTCGACTCCCAAAGATGCTTTGCCATGCATTCTCGTGTTTTGCCGTGTTGGGATACTGGACACCAGCGACCAGCAACCGCATGTTGCGTCGTGTTTGGAGGAATTGTCCAAATATGTACATTTGTGTGTGTGGAGAATGAATAGAACGAGGTACGGAGTACGGCGTGCTGCTGCCTGATAAATGATGAGCTCACGAGGTGCGAGACGAGAGTAAAAAACGTGATAAATCACCTCGCAAGTGGAGAACACCCAAAACACGGCACAGCCAAAAATTAAGCACAGCGTCCAAACACACAGATTCGCATTCGCTTATCAGCACGCAGATTAGCAAGCAGCCACAGCGGCAACGGCCTTGGGCTTATCAGCTCGCGCGCGCGAGCGACGGTGGATGATCCGCATCCTTCATTGTTTTCTGTCAACCTGTCGCCATACCATTGTAGACTATTTTGTCAAGATCAGGCCATGATTTTCGTAGGCTGCCTTGCCGTGTCGTGGGATTCGAGTCACAATTCACACCACGCAATAACAGCAACGGCATGGCGACAAGTCGCGGCGTGGGCGCCTTCGCCCACGAACAACGCAATGTAACGCCAAACCATGGCTCGTGATCTTAATTAAAATCGCCGTACTGCAGCAAAGTGCATCGTTAAATAGCACAATGCAATTGCAGTGCAGTGCAGGGGGAATGCATTCCGATTAGAATCGCTGGGCTGGGCTGGGCTCAAAATGTGTTAATCTCCGTCCCAGCCACGGCCTGGCCTGGTTTTCGATTTCTAATTACAAAACGAATGTTGATACTAACGCTTTTGCTGGGCCATGCGATTTCGGGCGCCGCCCTTGCACTCTGAACCCAAAGCGAGACTCGAGTGAGTCTGCACTTTACATCTGTTTGCTTGATGTTGGCTGTGTTGGTCTCAGGCTCAGAATTGAGAACAGAATTGGGATTACGATTGCATCATCGCATTGCACTGTTGTTATTATGGCAGGACGATGGTTGACGAGGTGAATGCATTGCGGAGATCCACAGCTCAAGCCTCTTTCAATGACTACAATTAGCATCAAATTAGCATATCAGTAACAACACGCAACACGACAAGAGAGCATTTCACGCCTTCGCTCTCGCCTGCGCTCTGCCAACACCTTGCAAACGGATTGCGAAATTCGCGAAATTATACACGACCCGCAAAAGTAAAATTCGCATGCAGGGCGAATGAATGAAAACGAAAAGGAAAAATGACGCATGGAATTCGCAAACTCTAGACTGGTAACTCTCAACTCGCGAATTTTGCGAGTGTGATTTCCGGATTCATAAATTCACAAAATTCACACGTCCGCTTGACTCGTAAATTCGTGGTCGTTCGATAATTGGAGAGATGCAGTGTGTGTTAACAGCGAGTGAATTGAGAATATGAATTGTGTGTTGGGGCAGCTCGAAGGCCGAGACAGCGACAGCGAGTGAACAGTATTTGGTGAAGACGAAGGGCAACAGCACGAAAGACGAAGTACGCGATGAGAATACAATAAATCGCCAATCGCCGCGCGTTGTGTCATTGTGCGGCTACGCTCCAAAAATGGAGTTGACATGGCAGGCCGCAGAAACGGAAATGGCAATGACAGCCACAGCCGCGTGGCCGCCGCAGAGAACAATGTAGCCAATAATTACTCAAGAACACTGGACGAATTCGATTCGACTGCTAATGAGCCTTTGCGCAATGCAATGGCGTGTGAAAAATGCTGCCAATTAAGGAAATTCGCAGGCCGGATGCCAGCAAACAGCGTACAGCGATCGTCGATTGAAGAAAAGTCATTCGCCTTTGCCTTCCGAGCTCTCAGTCGACAGAAATCAACACTCGAAATTCGTCCAATCCACGCCCACAAAAGATTCTCATCACTGATATGATTTTAATTAATTGTGGGCACCGATTCGCATGAATTTGCATAATTCTGCATGAATTTGCATGAAATGCGTCAATTTTTGCTTGACGGCGCCTCCTTTTTGCCCAACTCAATTAAGACAGGGAGGCTGGTGAAATTTGAAGTGCCGAAATTTTAATTTTCAATGGTGGATTTCGAATCGGAGCGCCTGAAGAGATTTGATGCAGAATTCCGATGTCCATTCCGAGCGGGCGGGCATGCACATAAATCACGGGCTAACGAACGAAGGGAGATAGGCAGGCGGGCGAGCCCACTTTTCTTCTCGAACCTGCTTTTAATTGCATTCCTGCATTCGCGGCTGCGGCTATATTTGGCGGATGCAGCGAGCCGAAGTGAACCCATCAAGCCATAAAATATTCGCCATTCGCGTCTCGTCGTTGCCGCTTCTAATTTGAGCGACGCTCTCGCTCGTCGTAAATGTCAATAACTTGTGAACTCGCATAAGTTTGGTCGGTCGGTCGCGAATGGGCGCTGACCCGCTTTCGCCACCGCCACGAAATCCTGTCGCCATTCGCCCTCGCCCTCTCGCCTGGTCGCAGATCAAGAACAAATGGCAAATCCGGCTGTTCTACGCAATTTGCAGGGGCTTAACGAGGTCAGGATTTACAAATCACAATGCAAAGCACGGCGTGTCGCGACGCGATTAATGCGTCTATCCAAAATCACACTCGAAATTTAAAGAAATGCCGGCTGGTCACCTTTTTGGCCATTGAAACAATGACACAACGGGATTTCAGCCGCTTGAGTCGACGCGCCGACGCGGGATTTAATTTATTCTCTGCCCATCGATTTGAATTTGCTTTTAAATTTGAATTTGAGTTTGAAGGCCACCGCCAGAGTTTAAGCGCAGCGCAGCGCAGCGCTGGTCAGTTCTTTTCTTCTCTGCGTCGCGTAAATTGCGAATTGCGATTATGAGTGCCTACCTTATTTGTCTGCGCAGGTACATAAAAACTAAAAACGGCGAGTCAAGCGGAGACGTGAAATATGAGCCATGCCCTTTTAAGCACTCGATGAATAAATCTGACGCCAAAGCTAAAGAGCAAAGAGCTACAAGAAGAGTTCGAGAAGGAAGGCGAATCAAGAAATCAAGAGCGCAGTCGCCTCGAATTTCATTTCCAAGTCAAAACGCAAACGCAAAGCCAAAAGCATTCATATATGTGTCCTGAATTTGATTCGCGAATTTGTCATTCTCTGCCCAAACACGGACAAATTACGTCGGGCTCTCGCGCTCGAGCACGATTACTCAATCAAAGCGACTACGTCGCGTGAAATTTTCCACCTGATCGAAGCCGTCACGCTGAGCGCTGAGAAAACAGAAGCCAGATTAATCCGGTCGAGATTGCTGCTCTGCTGACCGACCGACCAACGCAAGTCGTCACTTGTCTCTTCTACGTAGAGGTCAGGTTGAATTTCGCAAAACAGCAGTTCGCAACTCACTAAGCTGGCGTCGGCGTGGGTGGTCCACCCTCTCATCACATCGCATCTTGATCTGGCTTGGCTCTGTTTTGGCAAATTGCAAACTGATAATTTCCGCATTTCCATCGTATTCGCGATCTTCACTTTTTGCATACGGTAATGTGTTTTTTTCATCGTGGCCCTGACCATGACGGTAATAATTATTGTGCAATTGGGCAAAGGTAAAGGCGAATGCGAGCAAGAAAGAGAGAACGCGAACGGCGAATGCGAATGGATTCAAGTTATTAAATTAACGATTAACGAATGCTACGACAATTTTAAGGAAATTGTCTTGTCTATTTCTGGCTTCTTCTTCGAGGCTTGCGAGTCATGACCTTCTTTTTCTTTCTTATCGGAGATGCATGCACGGGATGAAAGCGTTTGTTGAACTCGCCTGGCTTTTTCCTCTTAGATGTGATAAGCGAGGAGAGAAAAAGGAACGGAGCCAACCAGTCTCGCCGGGCCAATTGGATAATTAAATCAGGGCCTGCCTGGTTGGAAGATTGCACGCACGCCTAAGAACACGTCAGCCTTGGCCTTTGCTTTTGCCTTTCCAGGGTTCAGTGTTCAGTTGCGATTGGGCCGAGTCGTCGTCTGCATGCCAAACCAACATCCTGCCTGCCTTTTTTCCATTCCACTGTCAATTGTCAATTATTTCCACCACCAGTGAATTAGCACATCATTTAAGCGAGACAGTTTTGCAGTCCTGCGAATGATTTGCAAAACCGAAGAATAGGCGTGTCAGTGCAGCAGTGCAGAACAGAGTGCAAAGTGCAGAATGGGGAAAAGGCGACTCGGTACAGAATTCCTGGCGTGGAGCCTCTTGATTCTCTGCTCCAGCCTCGGTAATAACCGTAGCCGCATGCGATCTCATAATTTGTATAATTGCACGCCGTGTAAATTGCTACGTGCTAATCTTCACAAATTCCCTTGTGTACTTGTGCCCAGGCCAAATTGAGTGCCAGCAACGGCCTCCTCCACCGCCCTTCGCCCAGCCTCCGCCGCAGCAGCCGTTTCCTCAAAACGCTTTACTTCAGCCACAGCTCGCCCCCGCTCAGCCCCGATTCCAGAACAACCTGCAAGCAGCCGGTCAAGCGCCGACGCAGGCGCAGGCAGCAGGCACGCCCGTGCCCGTGGCCATTTCGCCCTCGTCCACTCCCGGCGTGCCCGTGCAGTTCTCGGGGGCGCAGCCGCAGCTGGACGCGTTCATGCCGCAACTCGACCCATTCATCCCGAAGCCGGTCCTCTTCCAACTGTCGACCAACATCTTCAACTCCGCCGGGCTGAAGGTGTCTCACTTTTCCCGGTTCCAGGTTTGGTACCTCACCGCGCAGATCCTCAAGTCGGTGGACGAGCGCCTGAAGCCTGACTACATCACGATGCTCCAGCCGGGGCTGGTGAAGGGCATTCCCTCGCAGAACCTCACGCAGGCGTTGTCGCAACCGCATCACCCTGAAATCCTCAAGACGCTCGTGGAGCAGAGCTCCGGCATGCTCAGCTCCCAGCAGGCGATCGTCGTGCAGAAGATCCGCTCCCGCCTGAGCGAGCCCGCCGTGATCCGCATGGTGATGGCCTCTGAGAGCCCCGCCGAGCTCTTCGCCCTCTTCGCCCCTCCGCTCCTCGCCCGCAACATGGCGGCCATCATCAAGACAATCGGAGAGCTGCCCGAGACGCTCCTCAGTGGAACCAACATCCAGGCGCGGCTCCTCCCGCGCACCATGCTCTCGACTTGGCTGACGACGGTGCGGCGGGCGGGGAAGCTGGAGCGCTGGAGCGCCGATGACCTCGTGGGCAAGAGCTTCCTTGGCTCGAGCAACCACCTCGATCTCGCCCTCCTCGGTCTCGGCTGTACCGACCTGCGCCTCGTCGCTGAACCGGACGTGCTCATCGTCCTCAGCCACTTCCGCCGTGACCTCTACGAACTCCGCAAGCGAGCGGGGCTCCAGCTGCCCTTCCCCCTCAACCTCAGAAACTGCGCCATGGAACGAGTGCTCGAGTACCTCAGACACAAGAACGGAACCGCTCCGGAAGCCAATATCCTCGGCGGACTCCGCAACGCAGAGATCGACCTCATTGGAGGTGAGTCTTAAAGATAAGATAAACGCACAGGTTTAGCTGCACTGAAAAGTAAGCTTGCACTGCAGCCTGCTTTAATTGACTTTTCTTAATTGGTTGCATTTGCATTTGCATTTCAGGCGAGATTTTGTCGAGCATCCCGGCGTCAGCCCTGGACAACGTGCCCGCAGAGACGCGACAAGCTATTCTGGAGGAGATCGGGCAGGTGGACTCCACCGACCTCTTCAACCTCCTGCCATCGCCGTCGTGGTTCGGAAACAAGCTGTACGGCGACCTCCGCAACTCCAGTCAGGGCCCGATGATGCCCTCGCCCATGCCGATGGCGCTCCCGAACAGTCTTCAGATTCCGATTCGGATGGGCAGCCTGCTCTTCTACTCGAACGACTTCCTGGGGGGCAACTGGTCGAAGGAGGTGGTCGTCGACATCCTCGCATCGCGCAAGGGCAGCTACTGCCTCCCCAAGCGACTCCGGACGGGCTGGGCGACGCTGCTCTCCGCCACCTTCGGGCCGATCCCAGCTTGGACGCCCAACGACCTCGCGTCCATCGGCGACCTCCTCGTCGTCCTCCCCCCTACCGATCTCTCCGCCCTGCCCCTCGACACCCTCGCCCGCGCCGTCTCCACGATCCTCCGTCAGTCGGACCTCCATTCCACTGTCGGCAGCGGGGACGGCGGCTCCTTCATCCGCAAGTGCGTCAACTCCCTCGAAGACGGCCCCGACTTTTACATGGCCTACAAACTTTTCATGCGTAAACTCCTCCAGGCCACCCAGCTGATGGTCAACTCCGTCCGCACCATCGACGAAATTGTCCAAAACGAGCTCGCAATGGGCCCAGGCCGGGTCGCCAGATCAGTCGACGTTTCATCGACGTCGACACAGGCTCAAGAAAATCTCGACGGCCGAGTGAGAAGACAGGCATCGGCAGCAATTGCGGCTTTTCGGGCAAGCCAACTCGCCAACTCCGACTCCGCACCATCGACGTCGACGGTAGCGGCAGAGGCAGCTGACGCCTCGGCTGCTGCTCAGGCTCAGACACCACCGCCAATGGTCACAGGGTTCATTCCACAACAACCCGTTCGAATCCCGCAGCAGCAGTTTGTTCCTCCACGCCAAGCGTTGGGCCCTCCGCCGTTGAGACTCGCCTTTGCACCACGCCCACCTCCGCAGCAGATTTTCCTGCAGCAGCAGTCGACTCCTCAACTCCAGGCTCAGGCGCAGGCTCAGGCTACAGCTCAGCCTACAGCTCAGGCAGCGCCAACAACTACGTCGACGGCTCCGTTCGTCTCCCGTGCGGCGACAACTCAATTTCCCGACAAAAATCAACTCTCGGCGCCTCCATCCGCAACTCTCAGCCAAGGCCAGAGTCAAGTACAAGCGCCAGTGCCACCCGCAACTTCGAACCAAGGGCAGAGTCAAGCACAAGCGCCAGTTCCACCCGTACAGACTCCATCGGCCTCGGCTCCAGCGTCGTCCCCCGCGCCCGCGCCTGCACCACAATCGGGTATGCAAGACCAACAGCCTCCACCCTCGACTCAGACGAGCGTCGCCCTCTCCAGCCGGGCAGCCACTGCCACCCCCAACGCGGCTCAAACCGGAGTGCAGCAGCAAGCCAGCGCCTTTGTGCCTTCTCCAGCCACTAATACGGCTACGATGCCGATGGTGAATCCATCAGCGGCCGCACCACAACAAACACAGGCTACGCAAATACCGGCCCAGACCTTTGACACCCGAGCCCTGGCACCCAATCAGCAGCAGCCACTGCCACAGCAGGCGCTGATGGGCTTCCAGCAGCCTCAACAACAGCAGATGTTCCAGAGGCCCTTCCCTGGACCTCCGGGACTCTTCCCTCAGCAGCCACCGCGAATGCAATTCCCCGGGCAGCAACAGCAACAACCACCGCTGATGCCTTCCGGCGCCGGCATTCCACGACCCCTCAACCAATCAGAGATCGGCTCCGGAACGGGCGCAGACGACAACTCCACCGTCAAGGCAGGCGCCAACACGGACACGCGGTCTCTGCCGGCAGTGCCCGGAGTCATTGATAAGATGATCACAAACGCCACGACGACGGCAGTGAACGCAACCGCCCCAGCTAGCGCCATCGACAATTTGCAGGGGAGGTCCCTCGACGTCGGCGCTACAACAAGCAACTCGACCAAGGAAGAAGACCGCCGATCGACGGCGTTTGACATGCCAAAGGACTCTGTCGAGGTGAGTTCGCTAAGCGAAGGCAATTAATTCCCTTGGGCAGTTAGACAAATTGGGTGTTTCTTTCAGATTCCGATCACGTGTCGGGGGATGAAGGCGGCGGGCCCGGCCGCGATCGGGATGACTCTGGCTGACTTCGCGGCGCTGAGCTCGGAAGACCTGTTCGACTGTGTGGAGCCGATCGGGCTCATCGACTGGGACCTCGAGACGAAGAAGGGGCTGCTGGCGTTGCTCGAGGAAAAGCTGCACCTCACCCCCGAGGGAATCAACACCCTCAGCCTCATCGAACTCGGCGGGCTCGTGTCCGCCTTCGGAGTCGCCGACAACGCTGATGGTGGCTCCTGGCTCGCCCCCGGCACCAACTCCACCACCCTCTTTGACATCTCCGCCATCGACCTGACACTCCCCGACAGCCTCGACGGACTCTCCATCCTCGGTACACAGATCGAAGACCCCGAAGTCGTAAGTCGGTTAATTTCAATTAATTAGCACGTTTGTCAGTTAATTAACAGAGTTTCTGTTTCTTTGCAGTTGAAAGTTCTTGCCGACAAATTCACGCTCCAGAATCAGATTACGGAGAAGATTCAAGGACCCATTTCGCGCCCTGACAACCTGCGCGTGGTGATTTGTTCGTTGGGCAATGTCCTCTGCGGGTTGGACGAACAGATCGTGGCCGGCATCTTCGAGAGGAACCCCTCGCTCTTCATCGACGTGAGTCCGACGCTCGGACAGGTTGTCGGCTGCTCTAGCAGAATGCTGCAGACACTCGCCGAGGCGGCGATCCTCCCGTCAAATTACGGAGACCCCGCGGCGTGGACGGAGCAGGACGTCGAAGTCATCGGCGTCGTTGTTGCAGGTAAATCTTCAATTAAATTCGCATTCAATTAATTATTAAGTTAACTTCATTGTCATGTTTTCTTTTCTTTGCCTGACAGGTCTTTCGCCCTCGCAGCTCGCCTCCATGCAGCCAGCGTCCTTCGCCGGGCTCACCCCGGCCGCTGTCCGCCAGTTGAGCACCGCCGGATTCCAGGCACTGAGCCCTGACCAAGTGGGCGCGATGCCGTTCGAATCGGCGCTCGCCGTTCAGTCGGACCACTTGCAAGTGCTGAGCCAAGAACAGATGATCGCGCTGCAGGGGGTGGTTTCGGTGCAGAGTGAAGACTTCAACGTGCCCGAAGTGCAAGTGCGGGGCGCCGGCGACCGCGACGAAGACGACGGACTCGGCGACGGGAGCGACCTCGAAATGACGCGGTCCCTCAACGAGACTATGCCAATGGGGCGAGCGACGCCCGACGACAGAAACAGTAGCACGACGGGCGAGGGCAAGAAAACCAACGGCACAGACGGCTTCGACGCAGACGACGAGCTCGTGATTGAGATCGTCGACGACGACGATGGGGCGAACAGCAACGGGAGCGACACGACCCCGAAAACCAACCGCACACGGCGCCCCATGAAAGACAAAGAAACGTCTCCGTCACGCCCCTCCGCCGCCACCACCGCCGTTGTCTTTTCGAGCAGTTTGAGCGTTTCTTTGTCTTTGTTGTTCGTTCACCTTCTCTGGCTTTAAATTAATCTTTGTTCCTTTTCCTTCGGTCTTGCATTGTTTTCGTTAAATAGTTATTAGAATTCTATTTTTGTATTTGTTGTCAAGCGTACGTATTTAGTCAGCGTGAGAATAAAGTCTTAATTAATTTGAGAGTAAAGCTAAAGCCCGTGGAGTTCTGACCGTCTGACTTCTTGCCTGCTTCTGCTGCGTGGCTTCTCCGTGCATGCATTTGTCTTGCCTGCAGCAAAGCCAATGCCACCGCTGGAAGTCTGGTCGAGTCAAGTCAAACCAACTCGCAGTCTTCGCTTTGCTGTTCTCAGTTCGCAGTGAGCCGTACATCGAGTCGGTTGTGTCAGAATTCTGCTTGCCGTCTCTCGTCTCGTCTCTTTTTCCTGTGCCGTGGCTCTTCAATCATGCAAGCATAAAGTGCCAAGTCAAGCCAAGTGTGTGTCCATTTCTTCGTCCCTTCTTCATGCGAAGATCGAATCCATTTCCGAATTTCATACAGGTAATTGTCATTTGCCCTTCCTGCACTCGCTTGTCATTTTGCTGAGCTAACTAACTAACTGCGTACGCGCGTGGTGCATTTGCACTGGAAGCGGCAGGCGGCAGGAGTCTTGACTCTCATTTAGATGTACTATGCTGATAGGAAAATGAAGAGCCAACGAAAAAGGCGAAATGAGGCTTCACTCAGCTGTCACTCAAAACGAACGCGAACGAGAATTTGCGAACGAAAATCGCGAGTGGCGAATCTCCAATTAAAAAACGTGTGTGCGCGTGCGGCGCGGTGTGGGCAAGTGAATTATTTTGACACGGGCGCGGCGTGTGTACGTGCAGTCTTGGACTTCCGAGTCACGGCACGGAACACAAAATAAATTGAAAAACATCAGGCCGAGAATGCAGAAAAGCAGAAGATGAAGAAGTCGAAGAAAGTAGGTTCTGGAGAAAGTCAATTTCTCGTGTCTCCTCCGCTTTCGCACAATAACGAGCAGTACGACAGGAGAATGAGAAACTTGTTGCAAACTTTCTTCTTTCTTTCTTTCTTTTCTTGCTCCACCTGCAGCCAAGTCAAGTCAAAGCCGTACAAAAGATTGTATGCGCGCGCCGGGCGATTCCGTTATGATAATAATGTCCCGGGGGACTCGAGGCTCGCCAATTTTTGCAATTTTTGCTCAAGTAGCCTTGCCTTTGCAGAAAATGAATCTGTCTCTTTGCGATTTTTTCCGCAAAATGGAGCGTGTACGTGTCCGAGTGGTCCGCAAATGCGAAATGGGAGGACGCGGACAGGAGATTAAAGCCGAGGGCTTCAGGAAAAATGCAAATGCAAATTTTGCTAAAACAGAAATCGAATGCGAATATACGAATTCGGTTGCGAATTCAGTGTCGTAGTTGCGAGAGACGAGAGAAAGTAATTCCCCGTGACTAGAAGAGAAAGCAAAGCGTTCCGCATTCTGCGGATTATGTTTTATTATTGCACGCGTAATCCGGTTCTCGTAATTGAGTGCCATTTCTACTCACAATGAAGCGTAACACGAGTTGCAAGTTGCCAATTTTAATCAAATACGAACGCGAGCGAGTGCGAAATCCATCTCATTTTATTTTGCTTTTCCGTTTTACGGCAGCATTCGTCATTTCGATCCGCTCGCATCTCATTTCTCGTTTCGTTTTCATATTTTCATTTTGTGGAATTTGACAGGTCGTCGTTTCCAATTCGTATTCGGCTCGAACTGTGAATTTAAATTCCATTCGCCTTGTTCTATTGGGCTCTTTGCCACTGCTTTATTGGAGTCAGTTGCAGAGGGCAAAGGCAAAGCAAACACTCGAAAGGAGACGAGTGCAAGGCTTCTGTTTACACAGTGCGAGGCAATTTCGCAAAGCATTTCGCAATTCGCAACGCTTTCTGATCCGGCCCACGGTTATTAAGTCAAAATGCTACTGCAGGCGAGTGCTGCCGTGCCATGCTCAAATATTTCTAATTCCTCGTCATTTTCATTTGAAGAAGTCCCTCACCAATTTTCTTTGTTGTCTGTTTCAGTCGTAATAAATCAGCGCCACGCCAAACGCCATGGAGACTCCGCCGAGTCTGATTACCCCCGCCAAAGAAGAGGGCGATGGTGAGTCTCCGTCGAGCAGCAGCAGTGCCGCCGACGCCGACAAGGGGGGCCTGCGCCGAATCCCGCAGCCGCCGCCGCCATCGCCGTACTCGCCGTTCCCCTCCAACGCGAGCTCCTACAGCGGCGGGTCGGGTTCGGGGGCGACCAACCTGACCCCCATAGACATGGCGTCCCTTCACTCTCTCTCGCCAGGCTCCGGCATGATCCCCGGCCCTCCGCCACCCTCCCCTCTTTACTTCACCCCACCCGGGGCTCAGTCGAAGGACGGTGGCGCGGGTCATCGCGGAGGTGTCGGAGAGGCGGGCGTCACAGCGGCCGTCGTCGTGGCTGCCAGCGCCGGACCAAGCAAGGGTGGGCAGAGCCGCAGTAGCGTCGATTCCAGCGGACCGTCCGCCCCGGTCGCGGGCAATAAAATTCTGAAGATTGGAGATTCGAGTTCGTTCAGCGACAAATCGCCGATTCGTCGTTTCTTCATTCCGCCGACGCTCGAGAAGTGAGTAAATACTTCGTTCATCCAGCCGAGTGCTAATGAGATTGATTACTCACCACGCTCCAATTGCCAGCTACTTTCTTGCCTTCCTCTTTTGAATAGACTGCTGTTTTGTGCTCCCATTTGCGAAAACGAGCAGGCGAGCGTGACGTACGGAGAAAGCACAGCATTTGCGAATTGTTAAGCAACTCCATTCTTTCCCCTCGCGTTATACAACAACGCACACAACTTTCTGCTGCTTTCTTGAGCGTACTTTCACATTTACAAAATTGAATTTCAAACTTTTCCCTGCGCTAGCCGTCATGCGAGCTTAGTCTGCCCGTTTTGCTCTGTTGCCTGTCGATAAACTCGCAAGTAAACACCGACCGACAAAGTTTGTACGTAGTTTGTGCTCTCGGGAAATTCGCAAATGTCGCAAAACTTCGCAGAGGAGAGCGCGAGAACGCCAGCGGCTATTTATAATCTTGCAAAATAATTAGTTGTGACATTTCCCCGCGCGGACTCAAAAAATTTGCACTGTATTATTCACGTGCGAACGCGCCGCGTCGTCTGCGTATATCGCAGTTTTCAGGTTTGCAGAGAAAGTTTTCGCATAAGTAAGCGTACCGCTTTAAAGAGACAAATTTCGCGTGGCGATCGTGATCCTAATGCGTCATCATTTTCGCAAATCTCTCCCAACAGGTCGCCTGGGTGCTGCTATTTTTGGCTTTGGTTTGCCGGATAAGAAATAACAAGACGCTTGGGAGCTAAGGAGCGAGCTTGTTATTAAATTACGTGCAAATTGACTTAGGCCCATTTCGCGAGTCGGAGAGATTTGAGATCAGGCTGACCTTCCTTCCATTCCACGGCGACACGAGCAACAAGTGCCTGCCAGGAGATTACATGGAAAGTGAATTGCGAGAGGAGGCTAAGGCTCAGGCTTCTAGGAAATGGAAATTGCAAATGGATTACAAACACCAAATACGAGGCAATAAAGCCACGCGAAGGCTCGCTCAGGCGAAATGCGAAATGAGAAATGCGAGACGGCCCGGAAAATGAATGCCAACGTTTTTCCGTACGATTTGTGCAGGAGGCGCTTTGAAGTTTGTGCTTGGATGGCGCTCGTCCGCTCGTGCAAAAGTTATGCAAATGAGGCATTCTGCAATTAAGGCGATGGTCGCGCTAAGCTACGCGCTTGTGTAAGCACGCGTGAATTATTGAACTCGGCGCTGCGCAGTGGCTCAGGAGCCCGACGGCATTTATTATTCAGGAGGACCGGAGTTTATCGCCTTCCTGACGTCAATCACTGTGCAAGCTATTAATAACTCGTGAATCCGCCGCTCTTTCTTTCAGGAAGCACAGCTCGGGCGATCTGCACTCGCGTCTCAAGACGCGCAAGATGCTGGGCGTCGGCGAGACGGACAACGGCGACATCCACCGGTCGAAAATCTCGCAAGTGCTCGGCCACAACGAGCACCTCTACTTGAAACTCCCGCGCGGCTTCTGGAACTGGCAGGCTTGCCTCAGTGTTCTCCTCGGCGCCCAGGCGACCCTCCTCATCCTAGCCCCCGGCTACGCAACCTCCCTCGGAATCGTCGGCATCCCCCCGCAGCAGCCAACAGCGCCCTCTTCGGAGAGTTCCGAGGCAGTCGCAGGCGGAGGCGCAATCGTCGCTGCCGCGCCCCCTGGCGCTGCCGCCCAGTACTACGGAGCTGCTCTGCTGGGTACGCCAAAGCCAACCCAACGCTTTCGCACCACCGGGTCGTGTCGTGACCCCTCATTTGCATATTTTCTTGTGGTCACAGGGTTTTCGTTCCTCCTGTGGAAGTTTCTGTACGTCAACGACAAGATGATCATCCGGGCCACGCAGTTTGCGACGCTCGTCCACTTTTCGATGCTCTGCGTGATAGACGTACTGAGCACTCTGCAGCAAGGCTTCGGCTCCTTCGACAAACTGGTAAGTCAAATAAAGACAAAGCTTCCGCCCAGCGATAGCGATAGCTATTTTCGAGTAGTACATTGGCAAGTATCAGCATGCCTGCCTGCCTGGTCGATCAATACTCCTTGCCACGCTCGGTTGCCCGTCTCATGTTTCGTGTTCCCATTCCCGATTCCGAGAACTGACTTTCCCGGCCTGCTCAAGTGGCCTTTCTCCCAGGTGCTTTCATCTCATGCCTGTCTTGTCTGTCTTGTCTCTGCTCCAACACGCGCGGATGACGCGATCGCGATTGCAGAAGAGGCAGAGACCACATCAAAGCCACAGCGCCTCGTCTCTTCGATTCGCTCTCCTTTGCAACCTGCAAAGACAAAGACAAAAGGCTCGCCTCGGTCCGCGTGCGCCAGGGCCGACTTGTTTATTGCCTCTGCGGCTTAAACGCGGACTTTCATCAATTCGTCCCGTCCCGTCCAGCAGTCAAAGTCGATCCCGGCAGCAGCAGTCGAAGGCTCCATTTTTCCAAGAAAAGAGAATAGAAAGAGCTGTGTCTCGCTTGTAATGGACTCGCCTTGATTTCTTGCCAATAGTCCATAAAACGGGCAATAAAAAGCCATTATCGGCTCGGACGTAGGCAAACCGCAGGCAGGCAGTTGCAAAATTCGCAATCGCAAATGGACACTTGAGTTGCGAAAGTTTGACTACACAGGCAGGCAGGCAGCGTGACGCCAGAGCCGCGCCGTACGTTGTTGTTCTTGAGGTAATGGATCGCTTGTCTCGCCCGCCCGCAACACGATACTTTAATTTGATAACGAGATTGAGAGGATTATCGATTCGTTCGCGCGTGCGCGCTCGCCCGCCTGCACCAAACGCTAAATGCAAGTGGCCCAAGACCCAAGATTGATAAGCTTTGCATTGCATCATTGCATTGCTGTCCTTGCAGATTCTGCTGATGTTCGGGGCTCGGCTGCTCGTCTGCGTCGTCTGCTACTTTTACCTGCGGTGGCTCGGACTCCCTGCCGCCGGACTCAGGCGCTCGCCATCGTACAAGGAGGCTGCGGCCGGGGCGACGGTGGGCGCGGGGGCGAGGGCAGGGTCCGCTGGCGCTGGAAGCGGTGGGGGCATCGAGGCAGTTGCACTCGTCGGAGGCTCGGACAAGGACAAATGAAGAAATGAACCATTCTCACGTTTTGAATTGTGCAACTCTGCGGTTTGTCTTTGCCCGTGTACGAGAGCTTAAATTATTTTTCAATTCCCCAATTCGTCGGCACGGCGGGTAAAAGGAGCCAACGGCTGATGAGACTCGTGACGGAACAACGCAACGCAACGGTGAAGGTGCTCCGAGCTATTTATTCTATACACTCATAAGATAAGGAAAATGTAAGGCCAAATACGTATTTTGTAGCTTCAGAAGACCAACATTTTCGCTATGCTGTCGTACTTTTCTTTTTTGTTCTCATTTGCTGTGTGTGCGTGCGTTGCAGCGCAGTGAAAAAAAAATGCAAACTGCGAATACGCTAAACGCGAATCGGCGCATGGTCAATTTCTTCTTCGTTCTGAATAATGAATCGTGAATCCTGAATGAGTTGTGAATCCCATTCAATTAAGTGCTGGCTGCTAAGACCTCGGCCCCTTCCTTTCTTTATTAATTAGAAGCATTTCGTATCTGTAATTTAATTAGGCGCTCTGCGTAATTAATCTTGATTATGAATACACTGTAATTTGTACTCCTCGTCTCTCGTGTTCGTATTTCCTTAATAAAAATAAAACTGTGCCATGCAAGTGCAGAAAGCAGACAGCAAAGTCCAATTTGTAAACATGTGCATTCATCGTTCGAAATTCGCATTCGCATGCGCCATTAGTTTTCTGGACGCAGGCGTCCCTGCTGAGCTTCAAAGTGAATAGACAACGTCACATAAATTTGGATTCTGCAATTTATTAGCCTTAGCCGTGATTAATTGATGCTGCAAAACAAAATCTTATCCGCTAATAAAAGTATAGAACGGAGCCATGTTTCTAGCAGACTAACATAAATTAAATTTGTCTAGCACACAGTAAATTGCTTAATAGTTTAATTGCTTATTGCATTGTCCAAGCGTCTAAAATGACTAAAATCTAGCGTCTATCGTCGAGCGCAGAGATCGGCCGAGTCCTTATCACGATTCTTATCTTATCAGCAGTCTATTCTAAAACACAGAGCAGCAAGTCGCCGCTCTGCGAGTGTTTGTCTTTGGAATTGAGTATTTCGTTCAGTGTCAGTTAATCGCGTTGCATTGCACAGCCTTAAAACTTAATCTAATCATAAGATTACACTAATTGACTAATTTCTAATTCATTGTTGCAGTTTGCGTTTCGCGTTTCCAGTTACGAATACGAATCTTTGGTTTGGTTTCAGTTTCAGTTGCAAGTTGCTGGACAAGTGCAGAGGTTGCATGTTGCATAAATCGCTAATTGCTAATTTGCATAGCTTCGTTAATTAACTTGGCCACCTTACCTTGGTCAAAGTCAACGTTGTCAGTGGGTAAATTGCGTGAGCTAATCAGATAATTAATTGCGTGTGCCGCGAAAGTACGTGCAGTTTTGGGGTTCGTGTTTGGCTCCAAAAGACTAAATTGCAAACACTGACTTGGCGTGGTTTTTGGCGCTAAAATCGCTAAAAGTTAAAACTGATCCGAGCTGAAAGATTCGACCGCGATGTGCTCGAAGCCGAGTCGAATCTGCGTCCCGACCACCCGCACAGGGTAGATTTTGATCCCCGTGCCAAGGCCGGCTTGCGGAGCCACGCATTTCCCCGTGGCGAGGTCAAACTTCCACGAGTGCCACGGACACTTGATGCACAGGCCCCCAGCGCCCGTGCCCACGCCCTTCACGTCGCCCGGAAGTGCAGGGAGCTCTTCGATGTCGGCCAGGTGCAGCGGACCGCCTAAACGGCAGGCAAAGCAAAGAAGCGACTTAATAACATTTCCTTAAGTTCATGAGGCGAAAACAGGTCAGACTAGGTTAGCCTAGCCCAACTCACCAGCATGGGGACATTTCGCTTGTGTGGCGTGAATGCGAGGCGCTCCTCCTTCTATGGCTCCTCCTGCCACGGGTCTTCCTCCTACGGCTCCGTCGAAGTATATCAAACTGATTTCCTCTTCGTTCAGTGTAATTTTGGCTCTCTTCGCCTTGGCCAACTCTGGAAATCAGCAGAAAGGAAACAAATCGTAGAGGTCAAGCCCTACTTTCATTTTTTATCTGCTACCTGAAAACTTACCCTCCGCAGTCATTTCTGCCACGCTGATGTAGATCAGATTGTCTTCTGGTGTCGGGGTCGAGACAGTAAGCGATTCCTTGCCCGTGCTGCCTGTCCGTGCGTAGTTTTTGTCGGTGCCCATGGCCGGAGCCAGTCTCCAGTCGTGAGATCAGCAATAAGGAGGCGTTCGTCAGCCGCCGTTATACGCATGTTGACATCGTCGTTGGTCGCCCCCCGCGAGGAGGCCGAACACCCACTCGAATGAGCAATCACTAATTAATCACGGCCTACCTCTGGATAAATTAAAAAGTCTTAGGCTTAAGAAAGAATAAAGGGTCCAGAATCGTTAAAAGCTGATAACGGACTGTCGGTAAAATAGCTTGGCCGTTACTGGCCACGAAGTACGTTATCAGTAATTAATCAGTCATGAGTAATTAAAAGAAGGATAGGAAAGTGGAAGATGGAAAGAAAGAAATAAGGAATACGAATGAAATTCAAAGCAGCTGCAGCTGCTGCTTTTCGCACCACGCACTTGACAGAAGAATGAATCGAAGAAAACCGTCTCAAACCGCTTTCCTTTGTCCGGATCAATAAATAAACTTTCTGAAATACAAAAACTGAAATATGTGCCTGCTTGCATAAATTTCTTTAAAAATCTGCGTCTTTATTTCACATAAATAAATTCAATTTGAGGTTTTTCCTTAAATTTTGGCTGGTATGAGACTAGATTTTTCTGACTCGAGTTCAGTTCAGCCGGCAGACTTCCTGACCTCCTGCTTGACTTTGGCTTTCTTCTGCTGCTCCTCCGCGTCAGCGCCAGTGCCTGATTTACTCCCGCCATTCTTAGCACCGGACTCTTTGAGTATGACGTCGACGTCCGCCTCGATTTCGTCCAGTTTGGTTTCGACGCCGTTGAGCGCGAGTCGCTCGTTTGTGTATCCGCGAGAGGGCGGCTCCACGTTGGCGTTCGGGTCGAGTTTCTTCATAGCGGCCGTCAGTACGTCGACACACGCCTAAAATAGCATAAAAAATTCGGGTCAGGGCGGCATGTGGCATTTGGGTGGAATTCTAAATTCATAGTTGGCCGGTCGGTCCACCTTTACTCCTTTACCTTTCTTTTGAGGACGTGTGCCATGCCGAGCGGCGTCTTTCCGTACATGTTTGTGTAGAAGGGGTCTGCCTTGTAATCGAGGAGGAGTCGTACGAGATCCGCCTTGCCCATCAGCGCCGCTACGAAGAGGCACGAGCGGCTGTTGTCGGTGTCGGTGGCGTTGGGGTTCGCGCCGTTGTCCAGCAACATCTTCACCAGCTCCACGTTGTCAGTCAGCGTTACTGCAAACAAACACAAGCAAGGATAAATACCAGGCAAAGACTAATGAAACGCGGGGTTGGCGTTGGCTTTTACCTGCCCTAAGGAGGGGGCTCCAGCCGTGGACGTCCTTCTCGTTGATAGCGCCGTTGGAGAGTCGCGAGAGGACGTACATGAGCACGGTGGGGTTCTCGCCGCTGACCGCAAAGTGGATGACGTTGGCGCGATTCGCGTCCTTCACGCTCCAGTCAGCCCCGCTCTCGTCCATAAGTTTGATGTGCTCCAGGTCACCGAGGTAGACGGCGTGGAGGAGCGCCGTCGCCGAGCTGAACGACGTGCGGATCACTGCGATGCGAAGTGCGTCTGCGATCTCCGCCTCGGCCTCCTGAATGTCCGCCTCCTCTAGTTTCAGCTCGGCAATGTCCGCTGAGGTCAGGTTGCGCGGCGTGTCGTCGACTTGCGCCTCCTCTCGCGCCATCTTGGCAGCTCCGCGCCCGGCGGTCACTTTCTTCATGATCTTTTCAAAGCCGTAGAGGAGGGACTTGAGGAGTCCCGCCGTGAGGACGCCCTGTAGGGTCTGCAGCACGCTGGAGGCCGCCACGGTCTTGGAGAGCACCTGCAGCACGCTCTTGTCGATGTGGCGTGTCTTGGCGATGCGGAACATGACTTCCTCCACGTCGTACAATGCCAGGTTGTACTTGTACTTGTGCGCCAGGCGGATCTGAAGCGGGGCCGGCAGTGAGAGGAGGTGACCCACCTTCGCGTCCTTCGAGTGACGCTGAATTATCGTGCTCCGCTCTTCGTCGACCTGGAAATCAGTAATCAGTAAAACAAAAATGTAACGGAAATTTCGGCCAGCCGTAGTTTGGGGGTTTGGGTTTTTACCGTGACGATGGGGCCGAGTGACTGAAGGAGGGGCAGGTACACTTTGTCGAATTCCGACATGAGCGGCACGACTATGTTCTTGATTTTGTGGGGGTGCTCTCCGACGTACATTCGAAAGTCGCCTGCAATCAGCATCAGACACAGCTTGAAGAATTTGGAATGAGTACTTTAATTAGTCAATGTGAGTAGGAAAAGTAAGTTGGCAGTCTTACCCATGTAAGATAAGGCAGTGATTCCGTAGTACAGCTCGTACTTTGTGGTGTACTGAGGCAGCTGGAGGAGGACGGCTCGGAGAGCGGCCACGCGATTCATTCTGATGTTGTGCAAAATCTCGGAGGTGGTTGGAGGTTTGATGTCTTGCACGGGTTTCTGGAGGCGACCAGCGACGTACATATGCCGCCAGTTGACGAGATCGTCGTTCAGTGCCGCCGTGCTTATCACACCGTACTTGAGCACCTTTAATTAATGATTAAATAAGTTAAATTGCAATGAAATCGGTCATCAGTCAGTATTTTTCACAACTCCGACAACTACGTCCGTACGATTTTCGGGCTCACCTTTCCTTCGACCGTCACGAAAGGGTTGTAGTACACGCCGCAGGCCCATCGCTCCTGAATTCTGCTGATTGCGGAGACTCCGAACCGCCTGAGGAATGAGTAGTGGTGGGGGTTCATGTCGAGGTTCAGTCGGTGCCACAGTTGTGCGTCGTCCACGACGAAGACGAGATCAATCATCTGGAAAACGCTTGGAATCAGTTCTAAAGAGCCTGATCACACCGTTATCAGTGAACTCACCTTTCCCACCTTCTGATTCTTCTGGGGGAAGACTCCAGACCCGTAGCCAAACACGTAGGAGGTCGACTCCTTCGGGAAGTGCTCCAGGAGGGAACGAAGAGTGCTAGATCGGACGAGGGCCATCGGGCGGGCTTATCTACGAAATTCTATCTACTAGGCGACTATTCAATTAATGTATCAGTGTCAGTTTCAGTATCACATCACAGCGAAATACGATCAAAGAAGAATGCGAATTGCGAATTAAATCTGTAAAATGTGAGTGCTCGCAAAGAGTACGATTTTTGCGGTTCGTATTGAATCCTTGCCTTGGCTTGCCTTCTGCCTGCGCTCGAGCCGGTGTTCTCTGCTCCTCTGCTTTGTTGGTTCACTGCATACATAAAAAACTCAACTCACACGGAAACCGAAATCGGAAGTTTGTATTCTGTCGTCTGCTCGTCTGCACGATTCTAATTGCCATTAATTAATTACACAATTCCTCCTTCAGCTCCTTTCTAGCGTTTACCACGCCAGGAGAAGCTCAGGACCTCGAATAAAGCTGTGGGCCTGCGCCTCCCCCAGCCGACGCTGTCATGGCGCAATACAAATGGTTAAAACAGGATACATGTGACATAAACGCCGCCTGTGGGGTTATGATCTTTGGGGCGAGAAGCGGAAACTTCCCGTTATTCGCCACCTCCATATTTGAGGTGCTCCTCATCCTAGCCAACTCCATCAAGCTAAAACATCTCATCGTTTGCACATACTACCACTGGTAACTCTTTCGTGCTGTGGGTCTGAGCCGAGCTCTCGAAGATTATATGAAACAATGGCTTTGGAGTTTGGTGGAGATGGCACCACCTGCAGGCAGCTCCACCCTTGTCCCCTAGCTCTGCTTCTGGACGTGAGCACTTCCCCGTGGCGTTAAAGTCATACGGCACACTGACCATCAATTATGTACAGAGTACATCAATTGTGAGCGTCATCCTGACGTATGGGTTCATCAAGATTCAGCTTTTTCAACAGCACTAGAGTGTAATACTTTCTTTATCCTTGCTATTTAGTACAAGATGTGAATTTGAATTATTTTGACATTTGAAAGTAGAATCCCAGTAATTCGTATTAAATTCATAATGTACGACAGTTTAAATATTTTACGATTCTAATTATTTGGAAATCCAAGGTCGACTCAAGTTTCTTCTCATAGAGGTGTCATATTGATTGCTGTCAGTTCTCATTGTCATCTTTTTAATGGTCAGTTAAATGACATCAAGTACGAAATACTTATAATTTACAATAATTGGAGTGGACATTCAGAATAAGGCTGCGTATCCGTCCGTTGCGTCGTTATGATGTTGGTAATCAGTTCTAGTTTAGATTTGGTAAGTTTCCGTACACGGAACCATTTGCAGCCGAAGTCATGTCCTTAATTTTGACAGAGTTTCGCCGGCGTTTCAGTTACGATGGAGAAGGTGGAGATGGGAAAGATTTATCCTTATCTGCTGCTTGGGAGAACAATACAAGAGACGCCCAGAGTCAGCCCAAAAAGTCCCAACACCCAACAACTTTTTTCTGGACAACGTACTTCGAATTCGGTTACTATTTCCTGATGATTCCATTTCGCATCGAATTCGATCCCGGCTTGGGGCAATTCGTGCTCCGTTCAAGCGTCGTCCAGAAATGGCTTCGTGCACTCGTCGCCTTGTTTCTGACAATTTACTTTATTTTATGTGCCCGCCACATTTTTTCAGAGATCCACGATTCTATCACAGTCCGGCATGCGGCTGATCCTGCCCCGTACTTCGATGGCTCCCTTTACCTCTTTGATTCGACGATGGTCATCTTTACCCTCATAGTCTTTGGTCGAAAGGGGGAGGCACTTTGCCAAGTCTTAAATCAGCTGCAGGGGCATGCTTCCTCTGATTTGGCCACGCGCCTTCGCCAGAATTCAGTGGTCAAAGTGAAAACCTTGACTATCCTTCTTGCCATAACCAGTTTCATCATTCCTGCCTGCAATTTTCTGGAATATTTCCAGCTCGCCCAGTTCCGGCTGTCTGAATTTGTGGACCGTTTCGACGCCGATGCGTCCAAGGTCCTTCAGTTCATTTATGTCCCGTCAACACGAGGGGCTAGGGCCGCCTTTGGGATTCTGGCGGAGATCGGGATTGGAATCGTCAACACTTATACGGATCTCTTTTTTACGATTACTGTACTCCTCCTGGAGGAGCTGGTGGAAACCTTTGATCCCTCCAAGCAGGAACAACAGCAGCAACAGTGGGAAGGGCGGGGGCAGCTGGAACAGGAACGTGGGGCGGGGCGCGAACCGCCGCACATCAAAGCAGTCATGGCACATTACCAATGGTTAAAACTGGTCACGTGCGACATTAATAGCGCCTGTGCCATCATGACCTTTGGGGCAACCATGGGGAACCTCCCATTCTTCGCCACTTCCATATTTGAGGTGCTCCTCATCACAAATGGCTCCATCAAGCTAAAACACCTCATTGCATGCACATACTACTTTTGGTCACTTTTCCGCGCGGCGGGTCTGAGTCGTACTCTAGAGGAGCGCATGAAGAAATGGCTTTGGACTGGGGGTAGTGGGGACATCTGCTGTGAGCTGCACCCTTCCCGCCTTGTCCTCCTCCTGGAGGATCTGAGCACCTGCCCAGTGGCCCTCAAGTCGTATGGGACACTGACTATTAATTATGCGCAAAGTGCATCGATTTTGAGTGTCATTCTCACTTACGGGCTCATCAAGATCCAGCTTTTTCAACAGCGCTAGAGCGTAATCCTTGCTTCCGTCAAAAAATGAATTTGAATGGTTTTTAAGAATGAACGAATGAAGGTTAGGGGTAAGGTTTGGTAATGATCTTTATCCAAGCTCCCTTCTCCACTTAATCCCACCTTTGTCAGCCGCCATGTTCTTTTTATGCCTGCCATATTTGTTATAATTGCACGAGTCTTCATCTTTGGGCAGAAGATTAAAAACTTTTTCCTTTTTTTATTTTTTCGTTTTCAATCGAAACTCACTCACAGACCGGTTTCGTTTTTATTTTCATCAGTGCGAGTCTTTGAGTAACAATGGATTACAATAATATTTTAAGATTGTGAACAGGAATTTAAATTATAATTTTGTGATGTTCTCCCTCCTGTTATTCCATTGCTACTGATTTATACTAAAAATGTTGGCTCGTAAAATTTTTTTTATTGTAGTGCCAGTTTGTGCCTGAGACCTGAAAGCCGCAGTCCATGCGTATTAAATAAACTATGTATTGCGTTAATTTAGTTCTGTTTCTGTTAGTATTCTGTTGGAATTTCTTGTTATGTATTCAATTGTTATCTATTATCTTACAATTATGGATTGCTTCTAATTAAAGATGTAATATAATATGGTTCATATAATGAATCAATGCTTGTCCAAGTATTTCAGAAGCGGTCTATTCACTAACACATCAACGTCCTTCGCAAAAATAAAATCCACGTGGTCGAATCTCGTAAAGTTCACTTTAAAATCAATGACAACGTTCGGCAGCGTTCTGGCGAGGCGAGCGACGTCCTGAAATTCACAAAATCAAAAGTTAAGACCCGTTTATGTGCCTAAGAAGCCCAGATCGGCAAAGTCACTCACGACGGGAGTGCAGAGGATGTCGTTTTGTCCCCAGAAGAGAGCGACAGGCACTCGGACGTTCGCCAGCTCGTACTTTGGGGGCAGGTCCCTAAAACCCGTGTTGTAGCGCCGAAAGTCGCCGCTCCGAATGCTCTGGAAGTAGTGAAAGGCCGTGCCAGACGAGACGGTCGACGGCTCGTGTGCAAGGATAACCGGAAGCTGCGTCTGCAATTAAAAACCCAATTTCAGTCATTGTCAGTCGTGAGATTTACACTCGCAGTGGTACTTTTGGCTTTGGCTTACGTAGTTTGTCTGGGCGGAGTCGTAGCCCGTCAGGATCGACATGATGTCTTCGCACAGGCGGTCCTTCCGCAGCTCCTCCGTGCAAAACTCGGGCGCAAACTTATTGATGAGCTTCGTTATCAGTTTGGGCAGCAGAACCCCGTGGCCGATCGTGTCCAGGAAAATCTGTAACAAGATTACTGCACTTTATTCATTTAATTGGAATGAATTAATTAGTATGAGCCCCTGACCATTCCCTTCCTCACCTTCTCCACAGGCCCCCACCAAGTAGCTAAAACTCTGATGGAGCTCTGGGTGCTGTTGAGGAAGACGGCCGGGCCGAGGGCGCTCATAAAGCGAATCTTCGCGTTGTACTCCGGCCGGGTCGACAGGAGCACGAAGAACATCGTCGTGCCCATGGAGTGGCCGACGTAGTACACGCTGGAGGAGGCGGTCGTGTTCAGGACGTAGTCCAGCTCGGCGGGCAGGTCGTAGTAGCCCATCTCGTGCCAACTGAACCGCCAGAACTTGTAGGAGTTTGGTGACAGCGAGACGTGGCGCTGCGAGTAGGCGTTCCCCCGAGCGTTGCCCAGCCACACGTCGTACCCGGCGTCCGCCAGCATGTAAGCTGTGCGCACAGAAGCAGAATTATTTAGATTGAGCGCTGATAAGGCAGGCGTGCTTGGTTACCCAAAGACTTCTCGGCGGAGTTGAGCACCCAGTCGGCGGAGGTCCCAAACATTCCGTGTTGCAGGAAAATGACTTTCTGCTGCTTCTGTGCCTGCGAGTCGCCTCTCCCTCGCCCGGCCTTCTTCCCGTGCTTGATCCGATGCATTTGGAGGATGTACCCATCCTCCGTCGTCACAAAATGCGTCTCGGCGGGGTAGCCGTACTTCTCAATTAGCTGGGGCTGCGGATGAAAGAATGTGAACAAACACAAGTACAGTTAAGATATGGCAATGGCAAAGGACAGCTGATAAGGGCATTCTGAATTCACTCACCGTGTTCAAATAAATGTCTGGATTCTCCTGCGGGCGTGAGTGCAAGCCGAATTGGAGTCGGTGGGCCGTCCGATCGCTTCCGAAGGCGCCGGGGGCAGGCAGGTTGATTTCTCCCTCGTCAAAGAGGCGCTCCACCTCCGCCAGGACCTCCTCCTTCCTTATTCCACGACTTCGGTCTGCTGCACCGTCGATTTCATTGTCGAGCCCCTCGCCCTCGTCGTCTCCATCTCCGTACAGGGGCAGAACGGGGAGTCTGGACACCGTGAATGGCTGCTTGGACACTGCAGCGCCAATGCAGAGGAGCGCCGCCGATAGCAATAACGAAAATTTCGAGGCTCGTGTAGCCAGCATTTCAAGTTTCAAACCTGAAAGCGTGCTGAGTGCTGGTGTTCCGGCCCGGAATTTAAGTTTTTTTCTGCCGAACGCGGGCAGGCGAGTCAACAAAGGCCCTTGAAGACTTGAGTCTCGAGTCTCGAGCTGCGATGAGCCTAGAAATGCACTCGAAAGAAAACTGCAGGCAGGCTGGATGAGCAATGCAATGCGATAATTGAATGACGAATGGGACACAGGAAATGGAAAATGATGATGAGTATTCAAGTACGTAGCAAGCCAAGCCAAGACAAGTCAAGTCAATGTCAGAGACCAATGCGAAATGCTACGCTGATGATGAGTCATTTATAAGAAATTGAATGATGAGATGCTGCTCTGGGAATTTAATGCTTGCTCTGACCTTTGAATTAAATGCATGCAAGGCGATGCGATGTGATGTGATGAGAGCAGAACAGAATTGCATAACAGCAGCTGACCAATGACTCATGATTCATGCACTACTCCGCACTTGAATGACTGATATGAAAAGAGTGAGAAAACAGACGCGAAACTCCATGCGCGGCCTTCGACTTCTGAGAGAATCTGGCCGTCAAAAAAGGTTAGGTCTAAAAATACGAATTTTTAGATGTCAAGTTTATTTATCAATTTATAATTGACGTTGCCATAATTAATGAATGCTGCCTTAATATAATAACCTAGAATACCCTTTAATTAGTGTAATTACTCCAGATGAAAATGATTGTTATCAGAATTTGTTTTTGTCACGCCGCGCCGCATCTTCTTCGTCACAGCCGCCGTCGAACCCCGCTTCTCCCGCCTTCACGCCGACGCGTTGACCTCCGCTGCTGTTGCTGAACCTGCAAAAACAAGAAAAGGGAAAACGGATGAGTTTAACCAGCCGAATTTAATGCAAAGGTCATGAGTGAGCTCGAAGTTTGGTGATCGGGAAACTGCTTACCTTTTAGCAATGAGACAGTGAACGAAGCTCGCTGATTGAAATGAAATTCACGCCGAAGCCTCGAAGCACTGCGTTTTCGTTGTGGTTGAAGAGTCTGCAAAGAGAAAGACAAATACAAAATATAAGTTCGGCATTGCAAAATTTTGCGCGTTGCCCTCTCCCCTGATCACAGTGTTTTATTCGTATGGCACTCACCTTAAAGGCAGTCAGAGTTCAGCAGCTGGTTTATACCAGTGTGATATCAGTGGGAAATAATGGTAAATAACTGGTTGGGAAATACAACCGGGTATACAATAGACTACGGTTGATTGCCTCTGCCTCCAAGTAGACTCCAATTTGGTGCCTCTGGCTGCCGCTGCCGATCGGTAGCAGACAAGCGGCAGGCATTAAATCTGCCTCCATTTGGACTTCGGTTCATTGCCTCAGGATTTGGTCCATTCGCAGATTCTGCCTGCCGCTTGAGATCGTCTTCAAGCTAGCAGAAAGTCTCCCTCCCTGTCCGTGCAGAAACTCTGCCCGCCGTCGCCGATCCGCGGCAGAAAATCTGCCTCGGCGTCGGGTCCGGGCAGAATTTAAGTCGCCCAGATACATGCCGGTTCCTGCATAAACCCTTGAGATAGGGAAATAACACGGCGTTTTCCCATAATCCCCTAATCTAACCTAACCTAAACAAGTACACCGGCCAAGTACGTATTTAGCTTCAGTGCGTACTCGGCTCGAATGCATATTTAGTGTAAGTACGTACTCAGATCACCTACGCAAGCAAGAATGGCTGAGGTTGGAAGTGGCGACATTTTCCATATGAAAAGAAAGATAACAGACAAATGACAGGTTCCTGCCACCAAAGCATTTAATATTACGCCTTATTAGCACTAAACAATTTCCTGGAACACAAATTTCAACAATTATTCCTAAACTTAAAGGAAAACGACTTGAATTAATTGAACCAAGTCGAAGTTATTCAACGTTTAGAACAATTTCGCAACGAATTCCTGGAAGTAGAGTTTGAAAGTAGAGAAAGAAAGTATGGTATGCTTGCCTAAAGAAAAGTTAAAGCTCGATCAAATGGCTGGAAAAATTTGATATACCGCAGTGCATCCCTGGGGGCGTGGAAAGCACTGTGTTCAACATTAATTAGGTTACACCCCTCCATCAGAAGACCAGGTAAGAAGAACCCTTATTCAGACTTATTCTGAACTTCTTACTGAGATGAAGGAGAAACCCAAGTGGGGTACAACCTCAAGAGTGTATGTGACGGGTCCTACTTGTAGGGTAAGCATTTTGCCCAATACGGGTCACGTACGAGAAATATCGAAAACCTTGTTCTGAGATCATCGCTGCCAGTAGCTAAACTGGCACTTGCCCGCAATTCCGACGGAATCTGGATTTGATTGGAATGCAAGCGGAGAATCCGGAATCGGGATGCTTTTATTAATATTTTGTTCAGTTTTCAAGTATGGAAGCGAGAATTCTGATTGGATCTTCGATTCAAAATAGTGTGAAATATTAAGTGCACTTGCATACAAGTCCGCAATTCGGTGCATATTTTATTTCGGAAGTCGAGGTCTTCGGCTTGTACTTTTAAATCCAGACTCAATTAATAATTTGGTTCTGCCATTTACCACTTTTACCGCTCACTCTGCGCTATCTTCAAGAATGAGGCTTGCATTCCAGTTTTCCAGCCTTCTTCAATATTTTTATTCCAGTTATGGCCCCATGAATTCGAAATGCGCCCGCAAACCGGATCACGTTCCAGGAATGCGGACACATTGGTTTGCAGATATTATTCATCGATAGAATGATTAAAAATTCAGAGTCTGAATGACTACCATGTTTTCGACTACTTGAATTGTATAATTGTCGTCACGGATCACACGAGGCACTTTATGTGCGTTAAGATCGAATTCTGCAGTTAACTTTTCAACGTGCACAAGATGATTTCGAAGCTCTCAATCGCACTCACGAGACTCCCAATCCAGTTTGCTGGTCTCATTCTCTGCAGTGCAATACGCTGGGACAGTAAAAAGCAGTTTTACAGGCCCGCGGCAGGACTATGGTGGTTCAACTTTTTACTATACGTGTTTGGGAGCATCACAATTCGGCTGTGTCTCATTTCTCTGCACGTTGAGGCGATCGTGCATGGCCACGCGCCGCTGGACGAGATCGCCTTCTGCCTCGTCTACTTTCCAATGTACGCGCTCGGACCAACGATTCAGCTGAGCGTCATTGCGCAGCGAAAGTTCATCGTGTACGCGTGCAATCAGGCGTACGTCGCCTCGAGACTCCTTCAGCGTAGGTTTGGGCTTTCGGGGAAGGAGCGCGACGGTGGCGAAAGACTAATTATGGGGATGCTCGCTGGAGCATCCATTATCTCGTTCCTCTCGTGGCCCTCAATCGCACTCGCACTCCAAAAGTACAAAGGCATCTTTTACAACATTCGTTTCGAGCAGATTGAACTCAATTCCCTGCTCGCGATGGCGGCTGCAGGCTCCATCGGAGGAGATTTCATTCTGGCCTCGTTCCTATTCGGCTCTTTTGTGAACCACTTTAGCAACGTGAATGGTTGGATGCGCCTCATCACGTGGGATCCGACCAAAGAATCAGCGACGAAGTTGATGACACGCTTCCGAATGCGGCGTGCGTTGTACACGTACCACGTTCTTAGCATAAATCATGTGCTCATGTTGGCCGTTGGCAAGTACATTCTTCCAGCCGTGCATCTCATCCTGGCCAACGTCCTCATCACCCTCATCTTCGTCCTCGTCTTTATGAACCGGTCACTCGAACCGTTCACGGGCACGATGTACTCACTCGGAGTCATCTTCATCCTTGCAATCTTTCGCACGGTTTGCAGAGAGGCCAATGAGTACACGGATCTCACACGAGGCTTCATCACGTCACACTTGGGCCGATCAAGTGGACGACACGGAGTGGGACGAGTCAACAGGAAAACGCTGCTCGCTCTGCAACCATTTCACGTGACTGTTCAGTGGCTCTTTGTGTTCAGTCGGACGACGTTTCCCGAAACAGTTCAGAGCGTCATTCTGGGGCGTGTTGTTGATCTCTTGCTCGCCTTCACGGAACGCAAGGCTCGTTTAGTTGACTTTTCACATTGAGTGTCGCAATATATTTGCTCAATTTGTTAATAAATCCCTGCCATCATAATTACTGTGCTCGACAAATTTCGTGAATTGATTAAACGCATTTCGTATGCATTACAGTCGCATACGTATTGCGCAATCGCAGTCAAGGCACAACTGGTGCTGGTCATTGAAACTGTTGCAGTGTCCATTGCTTCAATTGTCCATCGTAAAGTTAATGAGTTGGCTCTCCACTTCGACATAGTCCTTAATCAACTGCACTTGCACATTCTAAATGGCACACACAGATAAATTTGACGAGCTTTCTTACACGACTATCTGAACTCTTTCAAAATTTATCAATAAACTGGCTTGGGTTTAAACTGGATTTAAGGCTATAAGATAAGTTTTATTTTAAAAAAAGTTTGTGAATACAAGCTGTTCCATCAATCACGTTTGACGCAAATGTACAATTGAACTTATTCTGGCCTGGGTCTGAAGTGGATTTATAGTTATACGATACGTTTGATAAAAGCCCCGAGGTATCTCACAATTTCCCTGGCAAAACACTAGAGTATATTCCAAGCAAGGATTATGTTGTCGCACGTGGAACTAATTCATAACAGAACTAACAATTCTGATAAGTAAGTTAACTGACTGACTGGCCTTAACTCCATTACTGATAGGAAATTTGCTTAATTTTTTTTAATATAAAGCGTTGTGCATAAACAGTTTGGTTCATAATTATACAAGTTTTCAAGTTAAATTGAAGTATAATTCAGTCGATCAACTACTTGAAGCAAGATGTGTAGAATGTTTCGTATTTGCATCATTCTGGCTTTGATATGTTATCAAGCCGATGCACAAAGTGCAATTCGAAGTTTCGTCACGAGGAGATGTTTGGAAGCTAACGCTGATGGACAAGTTTCTACACTTCCTTGTAATGGTAGCACTAACCAACTATGGATTAACGAAGGTCGTCAATGGAGGAATTTAGCCACCAACCATTGTTTAGATTCTAGTCGCTGGAGTGTGTTTACCTCATCCTGTGAAAATGTTACGTCACAGAATTGGGTGTGGAGGGAATATGACAAGTCACTTTGGAATGAAGGTTCATGGTATTGCTTGCACAGTATTGACGATGAGGAGGTGGAAGCACTATATTGTACTGGAAATGTCTATCAATCATGGCTGGTTTGAATAAGACATCTTAAATTCAATTGTATCTACTTCAAGATGACTCTAAAATCCTATTGATTAAATTTCAAATAATTGATTAGCTTTAAAAATACTTCGTATGCAAATGTGTACTGATTGATTTAGACTTTATTATACCATTGATTTGGGTTTTGTATTGATGAAATAACCTGAAATAAATGAAATGACAATGTGTGGCCTCCACACAGAATGAAATTGCGGACTCACTGCAGTAGAGGATCCCGCTCAAAATGAAGCGATGAGTCGCCTGGCACTGCTGGTGGATTACGATGCCACCTTGAAAGAAGTTCTCAAGGAGTTCCTGAACTGCTTCCTGTCGACTGAGGTGTAGCTCCAGTCTTCGTTGCCAGTGAAGTGTGCGGGTTTGAGTGTCAGGCAGACGGTGCATACAGCGATTCCGTGCTTTCTCGCCTCGGTGGACTCCGGTCTTAAGCATCTGATTCCATAATTGTGTTCAAGTCGGCGAAAAGCCTTAATGGTAGGCAGACAGACGTTGGGACAACAAAACGCACCTTCTTGTATCAGGCGTTTTGAAGAAGCAAGAAAAATATTCTCTGGAATTAGCGCGAGTGAATTGAGCGTTTAATTCGTGCGAAATGTTTTTTGCGCCAGTCATCTCATTTCGTCATTGTTGACGTTGGGTCAATCAGAATTGCATCACCATCAACCATTAAGCTTAGGAATCTATTTTTACACACAAGAGGAAAAAATTGTTCCTTGTGTTTGTGGCGCCTAGAAGTGAACGATTCGCAAACGAAGGGACCTTAGATACCCATATATATATCTAGGCCATGTGCTATTGTGCAAGAAATCCACAAGCATTTTTTTGCCGACATGAGACAAACGGAGTCGAGTCACCCTTCTTCGGAAAAATTCCTAGAAATTCGAATCCTGCTATAATCATACGGGAAGCTTTGTCACAATTCCTTTTGAATTCGTCCAATCAAAGAAATTATTACTACATTTTTTGCAGTACTCAATCAATACGAAATGGAGACAGATTAATTGTCGGTTGGATTGAACCAAAGGGGGGGGGCACAAAATTTTCAAAAAAATTTCCAAGTCCCAGAAAAACGAAAAAGTCTTATTTTTGCCTGAAACGTTTATAAAAGTAGTTTTCTTGGCGGTTTGAGACAAAACAAATATTCCAATGTTAATAGTACTAAGGGGGTCATGAAAATTTTCTAAGTAGAACACAGAAACCTCAAAATCTTGTTTTTACCTGAAACGTGTAAAAAAGTTGTTTTCGGGTCGATTTGAGACAACAAATTTCCCCATGTGAATAGCTTTAGAAGGGTCATGAAAATTACGACCTAACCTAACCTATTTACACTTCACAGGTTTTTATTTTAAGACAATTTTTTTTTTAAATTCTGGGACTTAGAAAATTTTCATGACCCCCTAGTACTATTAACATTGGAATATTTGTTTTTGTCTCAAACCGCCAAGAAAACTACTTTTTTAAACGTTTCATGCAAGAATAAAACATTTTTGTTTGTCTGGGACTTGGAAATTTTTTTGAAAATTTTGTACCCCCCCCCTTTGGTTCAATCCAACCCGACCACAATCATTCCCGCTAGGGTTCCGATCGTTTCGTTTCGTTTCGTTATGAAGCCAGAAACGAAACGAAACGGAAAACGAACCGAAACGAAACGAAAAACGAAAACGCTCCTATGACGTCTTCAATAACGGTAAATTTTGTAGAAATGGTCCAAATATTTGCCCAAATAAGGCACATTTGACGTTTTTCAGCTAAATACCCGAAGTATTTAGCTGATAGCTTAATAAAATTGCCCAAGAGGCCGAAAAATGGCCTAAAATTGTCTAAAAAATATGATCTGAAAGAAGAAACGAAATTTTCGCTTCGTTTCGAGCCGCGTCTTAAAAACGAAACGAAACTGCATCGAATCTAACATTAAGTTATCGCGTACTAACTCTCTTATTTACACATCTGTCCACTTTGCTACTACACTCTTTTCCATATACAAAGTATTTGTATTTGCAAATGAGTTGACAAAAATTTTATGTAAGGAACATTCTTTCGATGATCAGTTTTATTTAAATGCGTGATGTCACCAATGAAGTGATTACTTTTCGGCAAAAAAAACTTGACCCTTTCAACAGAATAGTCCGTATTACACAATCAAATTGTTTCTAAGAAGTACCCTACTCATTGCCCAAAGCAAAAACCATTCAGTTAATAGTGTTGTAGTTTGGAGATGTGTCGGTAAGCAATTGCAGAGAAAAAGGAATGAAACGTGAAGGAAATGCTTGGATACTTCTCCCCACAATTCACCTTCGTAACGTCGGTGCTACGGACTTCCAGAGATGTTACCTTGCCAAATTTCGCAACAATTCTCGGTAATATGCGCATATCTCTAGTAAATAATTCATGTTGCCAATCACAAATGTACACACAATTCATGGGAAAGACAATGGTCATTCAGCATCAAGAAATGTTCCACACATGCTCTTCTGCAAGACTTGGACTTTTTTGCGGGCTTTAGGCGTGTTGATCATACCGTATAAAACTACGTATCAGTTTCCTTCAATTACTCTTTACATCATCACCAGATAAATCATTCCATTTTTCGTGCTGGAAGACGTCAATTTTGTTGACTCAGAGTTCCAAGTCTTGGATATTGGTTGCATGGTGTCTCCTCAATTGGTACTGTTAGAACTAAGCAGTCTCTTGTTTCAATCGTCTAAATATTACAATTCTTTGGATTTTCTCAGTTGAAAAATGAAGTTAGTTCCAATTGCG
>WIXG01000454.1:0-54382 GCA_009869945.1 Mesaphorura yosii | reverse complement strand
GTGAAGGATGATTTTATCTCGTCTTATCTTATTATCTTATCAAGGTCTTGTGCTCGCGATGTCCAGGCCGTGGACCTGCACTCACACAGAGTCAGTACACGACTATCGCGAAATTAGGGCTGCCAGTGTCGCGGGCCGCCAATGTCGCGGGCCGCCAGTGTCGCGGGCCGCCAATGTCGCGGGCCGCCAGTGTCACGGGCCGCCAGTGTCACGGGCCGCCAGTGTCACGGGCCGCCAGTGTCGGGCCGCCAGTGTCGCAGGCCGCCAGTGTCGGGCCGACAGAGTCGTGGATTCGTCTGCTGGTCAAATTGGTCCATCACTTGAGGCTCGGAGATCCTCGCGGTTATGTGACCGAATACAACTAAGGCTTGTGAAACCGGGTCATCACGATCACAGCCACCGGTCCTGGTGGTTAGAGGAGACAGGCAAATGTGGCAGAAGCAAAAGACTGGTCTCCCCTTCGCCGTTGCCATCAGCGGCGGTCAGGTCTAGCGATTTGATAAGTGACATGTTTCGTGAATAAAGGCTTGATTACGAATGACAAAAGTTGTCTGGTTTTAATCTGCACTCCTCTAATGTTTCCACTTATCCCCATGACCTGCTTGCTATCATTGCAATGAGTAACTCAATTGGCGGTACGGGCTCGGATCTCCCATTCGCTTGCATGGTTGATATTTTTGAAAGCATCAAAAAGTAAACCTACCTTTCGACTTTGCTTTGATGGTTTGATCTATTTATAATTGTAGCTGTGGAGTTGTAAGTCAAGAATTCGTGAGTAAACCGGCCGTGGTAGTTCTAAATGTGCACCCAAAGCACACGTTGTCGGCTACACTGGCGGTCTCCACAAGTCTGGCGGTCTTTGCGGCAAGGAATTTCTTCATCGGAGCGGATTTCGGAGCCACCAACGCGTCCACAGGGGAAAATGACCCTTCCCCTGCCCAGTTGAAGAGTGCGGGAAGCGATTCCCGGTGGCTAAGGCCCTTCGTGTTCATTCAGTCCTTCATATGGGCAAGCCACACATTTGTGACGAGTGTGGGTTGGCGTTCCAGAGAGAGCATCATCTCAAGCAACACAAAAGGAATCACGCCAAAGGGACGGCTACAACGGGACACTCCGAAGGCGACTACGGAATATGAATCGCGCCAGCACCATCCCCTTCCACCCCCCCACCCCCCACCCCCGGCGCCTCCACATCCACATTTCGCTGCTCGATACTTCGAAACCCTCGCCGTACTTATCTGAAGAAGTTTTTCAGGCATTGACCCGTCTGGAGAATGATCAGAATATGTCTCCGTGAAGCCAATAGCGTAATGAAAGGTCTGCACTCTTTAAGTTTCTCCTTGTATGACCTTAACTCGGAAAGCGCTGACGTTGACAAATTTCGCGACCTCATTTTTCCGTTAGCTCCAAATCTAGCCGAGCTTTACATCGTGGTCAGCGACAAGCAGAAACTAAAAATCGTGCAGGAAGTTGCAGTTGCGGTGCCACAGGATTTTCACAACTTGCGTCGTCTGACATTTATATTCGACCGCTGGAGTTACATGCTCAGTCCCCTACGCATGCTCCTTCTTCGGGTGTACGGAGATTTGCTGGTGGACTTGTTCAGACACGCAGTACAACTCGAATACTTCTCATTCGATGTGTTACCCGTTTACATACCAATCATTTCAATAATGCGAGATTCGGCAGTTAATCTAAAGAAATTAAAGAACTTGGAGGTCAGGGAAGCTGTTGCAATAACCGACCAACGAATTCTGCTGGAGTTGGGGAATCGAAATCAGAAATACATGAATTGTGCTCGAAACTGAGGGCAAAGCGCGAGTGATTCAAGTCCCTGAGTTGCAGGCATTGATTCAATGGGTCCGAACCTCCGAAATTGAATCGCGTGCTTCACTCACTTGTTGGTCTCACTCAAGTTCCACAGCCGTTACGTAATCGGAATTAGCGGTGAATGGCTACAGCTGGGAGTGATAAAAATGCTGCACTTGTTCTCTTCGCATTACACCAACTAGACTCTCCTGCCCTCAATGCTTCATCATGCCTGAAGACCTCATCGAACTCGCCCGGCAGAATCCAACCTGACTGCATGCCAATCGATTCAATTTCCTCTGAATTTTCTTATGAATGAGTGCGCCGTCAGTTTTGTTAGAAATGCAATGCAGGTCACGCGGATGGCCGCGAGAAATCAAGATCGAAATGGAATTTCATGTGCATTCTCAAATCTTTTCTAATTCCAGATGGAAAGTTCCGCTTCCGAGTGGGCAGGATGACTGGCTGCCACTTGCCACAATCAACGATGGAGACGATAGTAGGAGCAAACCAGCGTGACCCCGACCGACCCCGTGATTGCGAAACAACGGATGAAATACCTCTCTTTCAAATGACATGTCACTCAAGGTTATTGAGTAATGCGAGGCGTACGGGTCAGAAGCAGGAGCAGCAGCGGTGGAGGGGTCATCTTCGGGTCGGCCGTATCTCAAGGAAACTATACAAGAAGATGTGTGGCCGTGGCTGCTGCTGATCCATCATTCCGCTGTCTTTCTTACTGGAGACGCGACGTGCTCGCTTCGAGACCGTCGCCACGTTATTAACCGTCAGCTGGAGCTTCTGGAGAGATTACCTTCTGGGTGCCCGACATCAAGATGCTGCTCCTCCGGCTCCCCCGCCCTCACCTCCTCCACTCCACCCTCCTCCGCTCGACCCTCTCCATCCGCCACAACACCACCCGACCAATCCTCCGCCACGACATCCGCGGAAAAACCCTCGCCATCCGCCGCGAAGAGCAATCAGTCTGGGAACGCCGAGCCCCGCTCTCCCCTTCAAATGTGAAACGCCTCGTCCGCTCCGGCGTCCGCGTCCTCGTCCAGCCCTCCAACCGCCGAGCCTACCCAATGCAGTCGTACGCCGCCGCAGGGGCGACAATCCAAGAAGACATTCGCGACGCTGACGTTATCGTTGGAGTCAAACAAGTCCCGATTGATAGTTTAATAGAATCAAAAACCTACTGCTTCTTCTCGCACACGATTAAAGCGCAGGAGGCCAACATGCCTTTGCTGGATGCTGTGCTGGAGAAGAATATTAGGCTACTTGACTATGAAAAGCTCTGTGATGAGAGTGGGCAGAGGGTCGTGGCGTTTGGGATCTTTGCTGGGGTGGCGGGGATGGTGAACATTCTGCATGGGCTGGGGTTGAGGTTGCTCGCGCTCGGGCATCATACTCCTTTTATGGTGAGATTTTCTATAATATTTTTCTTACAAATTTTGTACTACGCCCTTAATTCGAACTCTACCACAGCACATCGGCCCCGCCCACAACTACCGCAACTCTGGTATGGCCCGCCAAGCTATCCGAGACGCCGGCTACGAAATCGCCCTCGGAATGATGCCAAAGTCCATCGGCCCCCTAACATTTGTATTCACCGGCTCTGGGAACGTAAGCCAGGGCGCCCAAGAAATGTTCCAGGAGCTCCCGCACGAGTACGTCTCCCCGGATGCATTGCACAAAGTCTCCGCACAAGGCTCAATGAAAAAATTATACGCCTGTGAAGTCTCCCGACACGACCATTTCATACACAAAGAGAGTGGCAAGTACAACGCTAAAGAGTATGAAGAGAACCCGGGTGAGTACAGGAGCACGTTTTCAAAGAAGATTGCGCCGTACGCGAGTGTGATTGTTAATGGGATTTACTGGGCTGTGAACTCTCCTAAACTTTTAACTATTCCCGATGCGAAGCATCTGCTGCAGCCGACGAGTACTCCATGGCTGCCGAGTTCGGGTGAGGAAACTTTTTTCTACTTTCAATGCAGAATTAAGCAGTTCACTTCTCTGTGTAATACGCAGCCGGCTCCCCCTCCCTCCCACACAAACTCCTTGCCATCTGCGACATCTCCGCCGACCCGGGCGGCTCGATCGAATTCATGAACGAGTGTACAACCATAGACAACCCCTTCTGCCTGTACGACGCTGATAGGAACAAGGACATTACGAGCTTCAAGGGACCGGGTGTATTAGTCTGCTCCATCGACAACATGCCCACTCAGCTCCCACGGGAGGCTACAGATTTCTTTGGGGACCTACTCTACCCGTACATCCCCGACATTCTGCAGTCGGACGCTAAGAAAGATTTTGATGAGCACGATTTTTCTACTTCGGTTAAAGGCGCTATTATAACGAGTAATGGGAAGCTAACACCCAGTTTCGAGTACATTTCGGAGCTCCGAAACGCAAACAGGTCAAGGAATAAAGTCCCTGCGTCGGCAGAGGCTTCCAGCCGCACCGCCCTCGTCCTGGGGGCTGGCTACGTGTCTGCTCCTTTGGTAGAGTACTTAAACAGAGGGAATCTGAACGTGGTGGTGGCTGCAGCTCTCAAAGACGAGGCCGACGCTCTTGCTACCCAATTCCCTGGAGTTGAACCAGTCTTGCTAGACGTCGTAGGAAGACCAGATTTACTTTCAAACCTGATCCAAACCTCCGATGTGGTTGTATCATTACTCCCTTACAATCTACATGGGAAAGTAGCTGCAGAGTGCATCAAGCACAAAGTGGACATGGTCACTGCGAGCTACTGCACTCCAGAGATGGGGAAATTGGACTCTGCTGCAAAGGAGGCGGGGGTTAGTCTTGTGAATGAAGTTGGACTCGACCCTGGGATCGATCATTTATTGGCGATGGAGTGCTTTGACGAGATCCATTCGCATGGAGGGAAGGTGGAATCTTTTACGAGTTATTGTGGGGGTCTGCCTGCTCCAGAGTGCTCTGATAACCCGCTGAGGTATAAGTTTTCCTGGAGTCCGCGTGGAGTTTTATTGAATACCCTCTCGAGTGCGCGGTATCTACTCAATAATGAAGTAATAGAAGTCTCTGCTGGCGGAGATCTACTAGAAGCGACCCGGAAGCAGAATTTCATCCCAGGATTTAATCTAGAAGGCTTTCCAAACAGGGACAGCATATTATACAAGAACCTATACGGAATCCCAGAAGCCCAGACAGTCCTCCGTGGCACGCTTCGTTTCCAAGGCTGCACAAACACTCTCCGAGCACTCCACAAACTCCATCTGATCGACCCGAACCCCCATCCAATTCTCCATCCAAAGGGGCCTGAAATAACATGGCGCCAGCTCATCTGCCACATGCTCGGGCAGCTGGACGCGAATATCTTCTATGACAACCTGAGGGGTTTGCTGCTGAAGCAGTTTGATGGTGACTCGGAGCAGATGGAGGCGGTCGAGGGGCTTGGATTGTTAGATGAAAAGCCTGTGGAGAAGAGGGACAGTCCGCTGGATACTCTTTCTAGCTTTTTGTCTAAAAAATTGTCGTATGGTGAGTTGTTTCTATTTTCCCATGTTTTTCTAGTTCAGGATACTAAAAACCCTCTTGTACTTGCTCCCTAGAAAAAGGCGAACGAGACCTCGTCATCCTCCGCCACGAAATCATCGCCCGCTGGCAGGACGGGAAGCGCGAGTTTCGTGGAATAAACCTCGTCACGTACGGAGAAACGAATGGTTACTCGGCCATGGCCAAGACGGTCGGCTACCCTGCGGCGATCGCTACTAAAATGGTCCTGGACGGGGAGATCCAAGACAAGGGGCTCGTCTACCCTTTCAAAGCGGATATTTACAGGCCGATGCTTAATAGGCTTAAGCTGGAGGGGATTCAGGCGGTGGAGAGGAGTCACTTTTTATGAGGGAATCGAGAGCAAATCAAGGATTTATGGAATAAATGTTATTTTATTAACAAAAATCAAAATCTGAAAGAGGAATACAAGAATTCTAATCCAACTGCTCCCCGCCATCCAGCACACTTAACCCCAACCTCTCTTTATAGTACCCCGCACACGTCTCCTCCACCGCACAAACACTCTCCAGTGTCCCCTCCTCCCTTTCAAACTCGAGCCACCTCTTGAACACAGGCTGCATCTTGCGTGGGTTGACAGCCCCGCTCGCTACAACTCTTTCAAATAAAGCTCTCGCCCCACTGCTGTCCTTCTGCTTGATTAACTGGTTAATGTACACGAGCCAAATGTCGACGCGCGCCGAGTAGGTGCAGACGAGTTTCTCGTATAATGACCGCCCCTGCTCAAAGTCGCCAAATGTGAGCTCGAGCTGGGCGAACTTTGAGATGATCTCGACGTGGGCGCGTGGGGGGAGGGCGGCGACGGCTCGGGTGTATAAAGACCGGGCCTCATCGAATTGGTGGGTGCGATAAAGATGCTGGGCGGCCATGCTCCATACTTGAACGTGGCTGGGGAACTTTTTTGTCATCAGCCTAAGGAGAGAGCGGGCCTCCTCATTCTTCTTCGTTGTCATGTAGATTTGGGCCATCTGCTTGTAAGTTGCGAGCTCGTCGCAGTTGCGGAGGGCTGCCGTAAACTTGGTTTTCAGGCTCTCCGCCGTCCCGTGCTCGTTTTCTAGATTCAGCACCGCAGTCCACACGTTGAACCGCTCGCGCTCCTCCGTGCAGGGAATCGTGGAGAGTGCGCGCTCTCCAATCGCCCTCGCCTCTTCCAAATTCCCCGCCTCCAGCTGCATGCTCATGTACTTGATCCAGGCCATTGATGAGGAGGGGGAGGCGACGAGAAGGAGTTCGTATTCGTTAGCGGAGGAGGGAGGGCGGGTGGGGTCGGCGAGGGCAGACTCTTGAAAGCGGATGGATTCTTCTCTTTCGAGGGCGCGCTGGCGCTTTGACTTCTTTTTTGGAGGGGGTTGCGACTCCTCGGCTTTTTCTTGCTTTTCAAAGGCCTCCTCCACGTCCCAGAATGAGGTGGGAGGGCGGAGTTCTTTGACGGGGCGTTTTAGGGTGGTTGGAGGCAAGTCAAGTTCTTTTTTTACCTCGACGTTGTCTTTTTCAGGCTTCTGGCGGCGTTTCTTCGCTTTCGCTTTAGGCTGCGACTCTTCCGTCGTTTCCGGCGGCTCAGACTTCATCTCCTCCAGCGGTAAAGAACTTTCCACTCCCTCCTCCTCCAACTGAAAGATGAGGGTAGGCCGTTCCGGCTCCACTTCCACAACCCGTACCCGCAAAATCTCCCCAGCTGGATACCTTCTCTCAATATAGCACGAAGGGACTCCGAGCTGGCTCGCGGGTACGAACCCCACGACTCCTCCAAGGACAGCCACATGCAAGCCTTTTGGGCCAGCTCTAAATACCAGTCCATTCATTTTCATACCCACGTGGCAGTCTGCGACCTTCTCGACGGGGTCTTCTTGGGATTGTAAGAGCTTCTTCCTCGCAGTGAGGAGGATTTTGCCTGTTTCCGAACGGAGCACTCTCGCCTTCAAAATGGATCCTTCCGGGTGATGTCGTTTCCGTGTCTTGGTCTCTTCGTACTTGTCAAAGTGGAGGTTTGTGATGAAGGCCATGCATGATTGGCTGCCGGGTCCAGCTCGCACTCGGACGAGCGCTCCTCCCTTCTTCCACTCGACCACCTCGCACTTGACGACTGCTCCAGCTCGGAGCTGTCCTTCTCCTTCTGTTGGAGCGTCTGCATGCGCAAAAGACCCCACATAAAGTTCGTCCAACTCGCTGTACTCTAAAATCCTGCAGCGGTGCTTTGACCCAGGCGGGAAGGCGGCGCTGATGTTCGTCATATTCGTGTCCTTGCCCTTTCTCCTATCTTCTGGAGGGAAGCACCGCCTCGTGCTCACGATCCCTTTTGCCCCACCGTCGAATTTGACAATCAGTCCCCTCTTCTCGAACCGCTCAACAGTCACGGTGTAGGACACGCCACGCTGAAGCGAAGCACCCACCTTAACTCGTCCCGGGCACAGGTCGCGGCGGAGGCTGAGTGCGGGGAGCGACCCGACTGAAGGCTGTATGTAGAGAACAGTCGCCTCTACTCGAGTATACCGCTCATGATCGAATGGAAGCTCCCAAGGCTTCCCAGTGTGGTCCTGGTGCACGGAGCCCATGAGCTCCATAAAATACACTTTCATCCCCGTCTTGTGCGTCTGCATCACGTGACAATCCACTGTCATTCCAGGGAGGAGGAGAGCGGCGTTCAGGTTCTCCACAATATTCTGGCTCACACGGCCTCCGCTCGGCAGCGCTTGGAATGTAACATTGCAGAGAAGGCGCTGTACTTTAGCGAGCACCACTTTGCACTGCAGCAATTGACCAACAGCAGCTTCATTGTAAGCCTTCGCTGTTAATCTGTTCTTTGGCAAAAATGACCGCACTCCCTTCACTCCAACGTCCAAGACGAGCCCGTGGTCTTCGACGCTCTGCACGGCTGCTGTGAGCTGCATCCCTTCTTCAATCACAGTAGCGTTGTAGTTTGAGTGCAGGTCGGCTGGGTTGGAGGAGAGGATGATTTTGCGGCGAATCGAGTTGGTTGCAGTCAGGGCCTCGTTGATGTGCGTGACGCGGACGATGATGAGTTGGTTGAGGGTGAAGAGGGATGAGAGGGGTTTGAGGGCCTGTGGGAGAGGAGACATTGTGATATTTAGTGTCAAAAACCGGCGGAATTTGCAAATTGAGCCATTTAAAATAGATTATTCCACTCACTCGAATCTCTTCCGCTCCCGACTCGACCTTCGCCAGTAAATTCGCGTACGGAGTGCTGACGGCCGTGAGTGGAATGGCGCCAACCGTCCGGCCGGGTAGGCTCACAATGACTTCGTGCTCGCGAATCTCGTGCACGACTCCGAGGGAGAGGAGACCGACTTGGATGGCCTGGAAAGGAATACATAATTTGTGGCTATTCTACTGCGGCAAAATGAATTGGCACGTGACACCCGCACTTACATCATAAGTTAATGGCTCCACGACAAATTCACCCTCCTCCTCGCCCTCCTTCTCCTTTGCAGTAGCCTCGGCGGCGGCCCGTGCCCGATCACGCAGCTTTTTTGTGGGGTTCGCCTTCTTGGGAACCTGGAGGCAGAATGGGAAATTGACTTGGTTAGCGCAAAGAATATTCGACTCGCCTGGCTTGTCCAGGAGTTATTACTCATTCATACCTTAAACAAACTCTCCCTCGCCGTGTCCAGCAACTCATCATCCGAACCGTCCTCACGCCCGCCCTCATCTCCAGCGATCAAATCGTCTTTGCTGTGCTCCGCTTCAATCGAGTCGATAATTGTCTTTTTGGATCTCCGCTTCTTCTTCGATTCGCCGTGTCTTCCCCCAGCTTCATTAGTTCGAGTCGTCCAGCCGCCCCCACCGCCACGTGGGAAGTCTTGCTCCATCGCGATCGGCATTTGAAACGGGAGGATTTAAGTTGTAAAAGTGGAGTTTGGGTAGTCAGGCGCCTCGAAAACACGTCAGCTCTGTTAATTATGCGTTAATTGACTAAAAAGAATTTCAACCAAAAAATAAACCACTTAATTCAGTGCCTCGTCTGTACTCTTGCCGTCTCTCTGAGCCACTTTCACAAATCCGTGTAAGGAACGTGCGTGCACGTTTGAACGCGGTCGCCCGCTTGTCCTTGCTGCCTTCCTTGCAGCTCAGCCGAGTCGAGTTCAATGCACACCACGTAATCAACTTGCCCACTTCCGCTCCAAGGCAAATTTCAAAACACCTCCCAAAGGCTAACTTTCATCTTGCTCGGCCACAGCCACACAGCCCCGCCACAGCCAGCGCCAGAGCGAATCGTAAGTCTTTATCAATAGTACAGCTGACTAGTAAATGCAGCTTCAAACCGCATAATTAATGTGGAGTTGTTTTTATACCCACAGCCAACGCCAACCTACCTAGAAAATGACCACTACCGACTCGTCCCAAATCCCGACTGTCCAACTCCACCGAAACTTCCCACCGCCCTTCATTACCTCAATACAGAAGCCACCATGGAAGCGGGCCGAGTCGGACCTCAACACAATCCATGCCACACTCCGCCAATTCGACTGCCTCCGCTCTTACGACGATGGCTACCTCCACCAGATTGGGAGACAGGCAGAGTACGAGCACAAAGCAGCCAACGACATTCTGTACTGCAGGGGTGAGGTGGCCAACTACTCTTACATCCTCCTCACCGGCTCCGTCTTTATCGACATGAACATGTTTCTCCCGGTGACGACGTTCGGGCGCCATCCGAGCCACAGTCGCAGGCCAAACGAGTGCCTTATCCTCGAGCCAAGCGACATGCTCTGCATTCCGAGTGAGATTGACAGGGGATCGATTTATTCGACGACGAGTTCGGAGGAGTCGAGCTCTGCTGGGTACTCTGGCTCGGACTTGATGGATTTGGATGGGCTGGTCGAATCTACAGTTGACAGTGACGATGAGGATCTGGACGCGGATGGGGAATTCGATGATACTACGAGCATAGTGCTCAGGGACGCCGTTCGCGACTGCCTAGAGAGGGATCCACTCGAACGCACTCCAGAAGACATTCAAATCCTGCTCGAGTTCACTCAGCATCTCTCCGCTTTCAATGATTTGACAACCACGACGAGGAGGGCGCTCTGCTCCGTGATGGTCTTCGCAGTCGTCGACAGGGCGGGCACAGTCGTGTTGAACCACGGAGAAGAACTCGACTCCTGGTCCGTCGTCGTCCACGGCTCCGTGCAGATTGAGCGTGGTGACCAAATTCAAGTACTGAGTCCTGGCGACTCATTCGGCCTTCCCCCAACACTCGACACGCAGTGGTTCGATGGGGAGATGCGAACCCGTGTCGATGACTGCCAATTCATCTGCGTCACGCAAGAAGACTACTTTAGGATCCTCCGCCAAGGGCAAGAGTGCCAAATCACGCACACCGTCAACAACACACCAGTTCTCATAACTGAATTGAAGCAGGTTGATGGAAATACGAGCAGAATAATCATAAGAGGCACAGCACTTGAATTAATGAGCCAACTCATCCACCAAGAGAACTCGGCGAGTGACCCTACGTATATTGAAGACTTTCTCCTCACGTACAGGATCTTCACTGGAGGAGAACTGCTAGCTGAGAAATTACTAGAGTGGTTCAAAGAAGGGGATGAGAGCATCAAAGACAGGGTCACTCGAGTAGTTTTACTATGGGTCAACAACCACTTTGTGGACTTTGAAGGTAGTCGGGATTTAATGAGGTTTCTTACTGGATTCCAATGTTTATTGGACGAAGAGGGAATGAATGGACAACTGAGGCTCCTACAAATCGCCTGCTCAGCAAAATCCCGTCCACGATCGATAACACTCACCCGCTCCGACAGAGAAGAGCCACTCCAGTTCCAGGTGATGGGCGGGAGCGAGAACGGGTATGGAGTGTACGTGAGTCAGGTGGCGGAGTCCGTGCAGGGACTCCGAGTTGGAGACGAGTTAATCTCTATTAATGGACAGCAGTGTTCCACTCTTGCTAGAGCGGTGGAGATGCTCAGATCTTCAACCCACCTCGTCCTCCAAGTCAAGTGCAATTTTCTCGGCCACCACGAGTGCATCCACAGCAAGGCTCCTTTGATTCCTAAATTGCAGAGTCAAGTGCACGTGATTCACTCCTCAGCTGGAGGAGCGTCGAGTAAAAAAGAACACCGCAGGAGGTTCCACGACATTAAAAACTGGTGGAGGGTTAACTTAATGGGGAGGCCTGCTTCGGATGGAGTCTCCCCACGCGTCACACCCGAATCGAGCTCTCAGAGCCCTGGCCGCATCGACTTTCCCGAGAACGTGCTCAAAATCTACCGCCCAGACCAATCGTACAAGTACTTTTTAGTGAACAAAGAAACCACCGCACGTGAAGTCGTCATGCTCGCCCTCTCCGAGTTCCCCGACCTGCAGCAGTCAAACTCCCGAGACTACAGCCTTTATCAGGTCTCTGCCATCAATGGAATCTTAAAGCAGGGCCGTCTCCCAGACACACTCGACTCTCTGGCGGAGAGGATCCCCCTCGGCGCCAGGTATTATCTTCGCCCCAGCTCGAATACGTTGTCGCTCCTCCCGGATGAGTCGATTCCATCACTCCAATCCGAATCTGAAGTTAATTTCTTGCAATTGAACCCCCTCGAACTCGCCCTCCAACTCACACTCGAAGACTACACGATTTTCAGGAGGATCGACAGCACAGAGTTCATAAACGACCTATTTGAGATTGGCCCAACTACGAATCTGGACCGGTTCGCGCAACTGGTTAATAAAGAAACGTTCTGGGTCGTGACCGAAATCACTCGTGAGCCTTCAATGCAGAGGAGGTCAGCTATAATCAAGAGGTTCATCAAAATAGCAATGCAGTGCAAAGAGTGCCGGAACTACAACAGCATGTTTGCTATCGTATCCGGTCTTGGCCATGGAGCAGTTTCCAGATTAAAGAGCACGTGGGAGAGACTAGGAAGAAAGTACGCACGTGCCTACCAGGAAATGCAGTTGCTCATGGATCCAACACGCAATATGGGCAAGTACAGGACTCTTTTAAACGCCCCCTCAACCTCTCCATTAATCCCCTTCTACCCAGTCATCCGCAAAGATCTGACCTTCATCCACCTCGGAAACTCCTCCAACCTCCAAGAATTGGTGAATTTCGAAAAGATGCGGATGCTCGCTAAAGAAGTCCGTTCAATACTCGAAATGAGCAACCTTCCCTTCGACACGAGTCAGATGCCGAACCTGGCGAGTATGAACCAGCTCGAGGCTGTTACTACGACAAAGGGGAAGGGAAGGGGAGGAGTTGGAGTGAACGCGAAGCGGATGTACGAGGAGATGAACATGATTCGGAGAATTAAAACTTATTTGGGGAGGTTGGAAGTTGTTGGGGACGAGGAGCGGCTGTACGAGATGAGTTATGGCTGTGAGGGAGGGAGGCCTGCTGCTGTTAACAACACGGCAACGATCAAGAAAGCGCCCAGCCCAACTCCCTCCACAGCCAGCTCCCTCGGTGGCTCTGGGATTCAAGTGCGGGGCTCTGTCGAGAATTACCAGAAACTCATGAGTCTTAGTGAAAAGTGCACAATCAAAGAGCCTCCCGCTTCTAGAAAGCAGCCGCACCAGCGGACGGGGTCCGACTCGAGCTGCAGCACGACGGCGAGCTTGCCCCCTCCGCCCGGGTCGATGCTCCTCAGCCAGGAGTCTTCGAGTGTGCTTCCGGGGACGATGGCGAGGGGCGGCGGGAATGGGAAATGACCACTTCTTTTGTACAGGAATCTCAGTGGGAATTTGTCTACTTTGTTAATAAATTTGGTACTCTTTCGAACGTGGTTTTTATCTCTCGTGCTGTTTTATTTTAGTCAACAATATTTCATCAACAAATGCACGTTAATAATAATTTACTACTGCTAGAACCCCAATTCCTTGTTTTATACAAGGCGATTAGTCGCCACTAGACTACACGTGAATTATTACACGAAGAACGTCGACGTATTAACAAAAGACTCACTCACTTTAATGACAACATTTTACAAAAAGTGGGCTGGGCAGTGATCCGTTTCCTCCTCGTGATTCATATTTGTTGTACTTTACAGTCGAGTGAAACACAACGAAAAACAAAACAATGATACAAGAATACAACGAAATGTAGTAGGAATTTGTACAAATTCACAAACTGTACACATCGTCGGCGAAAAATGAGAGGACGCGTCGCATTCGCGACGACTCTCGTGTGGCAGTGAAAAACACTTGTCTTGCACACTAAATACTTAATGATAACTCCATCTCCTATTCGACTACCTCCGCTGCTGACCACCTCCATAATAACCTCCTCCACCATAAGGCGGCTGCTGCCCTCCTCCTCCTCGATAGCGATTATAATGACCATACCGCTGTGGCTGCTGCTGGTTGTAGGCGTAGCCCCTCGGCGGGAGTTGGTGGACTGGCACGGCGGCTGCTGCTGCGGCGGGGTAGCGCCCAGTCTCCGGCTGCTGGTGGTAGCCCGGGTGCATCTTTTGCGGCTGCATGTAGCCGTAGTGCTGCTGCTGCTGCGACATGGAGGCACTCGGTGGAGGAGGCTGGTGGTGGTACGCCTGCTGCTGCGACGGCCCCATCGCGCTCGAGCCTCCATACTGCTGCTGCTGCTGGAACCTCGCCCCTCCTTGATTGTAATACTGCCCTCCGCCGCTGCCATGGCCGTAGCCGTGAGCTGTGCTTGGCGGTGGAGGAGGCGGCGGCTGACCGTAGTGCTGAGGTGGCGGCGGAGGCGGGAGCGGAGGCGCCGCCTGCTGCTGCGTGTAATTGTGTGGCTGGCCGTAGTGCTGCTGCTGCTGGGCTATGACTCCATTTCCGAACTGCTGTGGATGCTGCTGGACTCCAGCGGTCGTCACGCTCCCATTCGCTTTATTGTACACGGGTTGGCCTCCGTTGAGGACAATGTTCTTTAGTTGGGGTTTGGCGTGAGGCTGCGGCGGAGTCTGAGGCTGTGAGTTGTAGTGCATCTGCTGCGGATGTTTCTGATCGATGCTGGCGGTGCTTATGGGCTGGTAGTCTGCAACGGAGCCGTGCGACTGCTGCTGCTGTGGGGGTGGTGGAGTGCCTCCACCCGCCTCATTCTGCTGCTGCTGCTGAATGTACAGCTTCCCCTTCGGTCTGAACTTGCTCAGTTGTGAATCTTCTGGAGCACCTCCACCGCTGCTGGCTGCTGTGCTCGTTGGAGTCTCTGTCTTTCCAGCAGCAACCTCACCAATGCTCGTGCTGCTAATAGTAGCCTCCATCTGCTGCGTCTGATGCCAGCGCTTCTTAAAGTGCTGTGGCGTGTTGTGCTGGGCCTCAGACGCCGCGCTGGAAGCGGTCGAGCTGGGGCGGTGCGGGCCGTGCTCCGAGCAGGTGGAGGAGGCTGTTGAGGGAGGGCGTTCTCTCTCTAAAGGGGCGGGAGCTGCTGCTGTAGAGGCTGGAGGAGCTGAAGGTGGTTCTGCTACCGGCGTCGTCTGCTTTTGATTTGACTGCACTTCAGGAATCTCCTCTTTAATCTCCTCCTTCTCTTGCCCCCCACTGGCACTGCTCCCTGTACTCTCCTGCTTCACGAGCCTCGGAGTTGGCGGCGGCTCGTCATCATCCACCCACTCTTTATACCCGCCACCAAACACGAGCTCGTCCTCCTCGTCCGCATGCGATGGGGACGGGGTTCTTGGCAAACCGCTGGCCAACTCTGACCTCTTACAATCGTGCAACGGCAAATCCTTCCCGAGCCCTGAATCGGGGCTTTCGCCGTCTCCTCCGCTGCTGCTCGCTGGCGTTGCCGACGCAACACCAGTTTCCTTTTCCCTCTGCTTCGCCTCGGTCGACTTGCGCCTCGCCTCCGCCGCGTGGAAAAACAGTTTGTCGAAATTGTGCTGGATCTTTGACTGCCACTGGTGGGGTGAGTCTGCGGGTGGGGGTTGGGACTGGGATCGGGGTTGCTGCACGGTGGCCTTTGCGTCCTGTACTGGTGCGGGTGGCGTGTGCACACGCGAGCCAGGCGTCGGGATCCGCGTGATGGCTGCCGTGCTGCAGGGCTGCGTCGGGCACGGGCTTGAGAGAGACCGCTTTGTTGCTGGAGGGGACTCCTGTGACTCGTCCACCCGCTTTCGGACGACGCGGAGGACCGAGTTGACATTCGGCTCCTTTTCTCCTAGGACGACTTCTGTGACGAAACCGCCACCGCTGGAGGGAGGGCGCTGCTGTGGCTGCGACTCTTTTTGTGTCTGCGGCTGCTGGCCGTATTGCATTTGAAGCACCGCCCCGAGTCCTTCCATCCCGGGCCCGGCGACGAGGACCGAAGCACGGCGCTCTTGCTTCAGGCACCGGTCCACTTCCGTGTTGACAATGTCGCCGATTGTTCGCTTTGTGCCGGCGTCCTGCTGCTGGTGCTTCTGCGCGTGCCCTGAGGCCCGTGGCTCATTCACCTTCTCCGTCCCGCCCGCACTCGATGCCGTCTTGCTCCCCAAATGAGCCCGGAGTGCGTTCTTTGTTGTAGTTGGCGGCCCAGACGCAATGTCGGGGCTCAGCTGCAGCACCTTTTTGTGCTCGCTCAAAACCGGCGGCGGCGGTGGTGTCTTTGGGCGCCTCTTGTCCGATGCTGCTGCGGGGTTGTCCTCCTTCAAGCAGTTTGTGATGAGCATCTCGAGCCGGTCTTCGAGGTAATTGACGCGTGGGGCGGCTGCGGTCGGGTAGCCTCCGCCGCTCGGAGGGCCGGCCGGGACTTTACTACCCACTATTGCGTTAGAAGCCGGCACCCTCTTCTGCTGCTGCTGCTGCTGCCTCTCCACAAGCCGCCCAATCTCGAGTAACTTCTTCGCAAGAAGGTCAGGGTCCTCCTCATTGATCTTCTCCTGTCTCGGGATGTCGGGGTACTGATGCTGGCTCCTTGTCCTCTTCTTCTTCTTCTCCTGCTCCTTCACGACCTCCTCTAGCCGCTCCACCTCAACCCCAAACCGGCTCGCATCCCTCTGCAGCCTTTTCCTCTCTTCAAGAGTGTGGACGAGCTCCTTCAGTAAGAAATTGTGGCAGTACTCGTTTGCAGTTGTTTCTTCCATTTTTCCTCCGTCAAGCCCAGCACGCTTGAGTATCTCTTTCTTATGGAGCTCGACGAGGTGTGCGTTCTTCTTCTCCAGCTCGTCAACCTCCGACTGGAGCGACTCTGCCCTGGACTGAATCTCTTTGTGTTTGATGACTATCGAGCGGGCCTCTGAAAGTAAAGTATCCGCCGTCGCCCCATCCGACTTGATGTTCAACTCTTCTAACTTAAGCTTTAAAAGCTCCGTGCTGTCCTCAATGAGCTTCTTAATAGAGCTGTTCAGAGCCTCCGCCCTGCTCAATAAATAAACCCGCTTTTCCTTCTCCATCTCGATCTGATCCTGGACTTGCTGTCTAAACTCGTCAGATTTCATTCCCTGAATGATCCCGAGCATCTGTTTCCTGTACAGCTCGAGCAACTTTTGAAGTGCGTACGGCGTGTCTGAGCTCGGAGGTAGTTCTTCGTGGTGAAACAAACCAGTTGTAGCGATCGTCGTCAGCTGCGTGAGTTTCTGGTCGATTGTACCTCTGGCGGGGGAGTGGTCAGCATTCGTTGTTGAGTTTAGGGTTGATTGATGGAGGAGGTCGAGCCCAATAATCTTGATTGGCTTGCGCTTCTTTCCTTTTGCTCTCCGTAGTCTGTTTCTCGCCTTTGTCTTGTTACCCTTTCTTCTTCGCTTGAGAGGCTCCTCATCCTCGTCTTCCTCTGAAGTTTTATTCGACTTTGAGCACCAGTCGGACCAGGCTCGGCGTGTGGTTGGCCCGGTGTTCTCATCTGCACCTCCTTCATTCGAGCTCGTGTCATGCTTCCGCTTCTTCTTGATTGACTCAAAGTAGCGCTGGAGCTTTGAGCGGTCGATTGTGTGGCAATAATAACTGACTGGCTTGTTGGTCCAGCTCACGTTTCCATTCGTTGACTCGAGCTCCTGAATGTGGATGATGGCTCCGATGTCTCCGAGGGTTCGCTCCGTTATCCGGAATTGGAGTGGGCAGAATGCACGGGAGGACACGACACGGGCGCCTGCGTTTTGGATTAGATACGGCTATAGACACCTGTGGAAATTGATCGATAGTAAGGAATTACCATCCTTCAAGTCCTGGAACCGCTCCTTCAGCTCGTGATCAACGATCGGCCCGAACGCATAATTATTCACAAACACGATTGTGGAGCCGGTGATCTTCTCGCGATTCGCCGTGTCCAGAAAGTCGCCTTTGATGAGTTTGTACTCGGAGAACTTTTTCCCGAACCACTTCATCCACTTGCGGAAGTTGACGTCCATCGCCTGCGAGGAAAAATAAGGGCGAATTTACTAACCAAACTTTTCAAATATCCAAGAAATTGCTCGCCACTCACCAACGCGTACGAGCTCGGCACATCCGCCTTCTCGATCCCGAGGCAGGTCTTGCACTTTGTGAGCCCTGCAATCTGGAGGACGACCTGGCCAACGCCGGACCCAAGATCAATGAATACGTCCTCCTCGTTCAGGTCGACTTGGTCGATGATTTTACAAACGAGATCGTAGCTCGTCTCCCCGTACACTTCTGGGGAGAAAGGTTCGTACTGATTCAACTTCTCGGGGTCGGTGACTGCTGTATTATACACTTTTTGGATGATGTGCTTGAGGAGACCGCGGGAGGGGCGTTGCTGGAGGCGATGGAGGAGTGTTGAGGTGCCCTTCTCCTGTTTACATAATTGATTGGCGTTTTAAAATGGAATTTATGAGAGGCTGTAGCCATTTAAGGATGGTAAAACCTACCAACTGGAGAATTGCGTCGATACTCTGATTGTACTTTGTGCATAATGTCTTCATCGAGTCGTAACTCTTGACATCATACGATTTGAGAACGTCATTCACGTCAAGGGCTTGCTTGAGTGTTGGGAAGTCGTCGCAGACCCACCTAGAAAAGGGAATGATGGAATAGATGAATTAGCAAATCTATTAACCAACTAATTACACCGACCCAACTTTGAACCTCACTCACTTGATTGTGTCTGCGATCTCCGCACCGACTCCGCCCTCGCTCGGATTCCCACCCCGGCTGTGGTAGTGCTGCTGGCGTTGATCGCCCGGGAAAGGCCAGATCAGTGGCTCGGAGCCGACGGGGCTGTGGAGTTTGAGGAGCTGATCGGAGGTGGTCGGGCCTTGGCTGGCTGAACCGGCTGAAGACGCGTTGGAGTGGCTTTTACCCATGGCGGGTGATGCCTGCGTCTTCCTGCTTGGGCACCGCCACACGCTCGAAACTAACTCAACCAACTACAAAAAACTCGCACACTGCACACGGCTCGGTACTCTATTAAAATTTACTTAATTTACTTCTACACTGTCAAGAATCCATGACTGATGAAATTGAGTACTTGGCCAATTGCCTTCCTACTACTTCGACGAGTAAGCACCCGAATTAAATCTGAATTTAATGGATTTTGCGCTCGCCTTCGCCTTCCCTCTCCACTTGGCTCTGCCTGCTCGCACAGCAAGTGTGGTGGAGATTATTGAACCTCACTCCATACAGCAGCAGCAGCCAGGCAGTAGCAGTGCGAGCGAGTTGCGTGCACAAGCACGAATAGGCTCCTCTCGAGTAACGTGCTACAGGATCGACCGTACAAGAAGGTAAACAGTGCGTAAGTTGTTACTGCTACGGCTGTGGAACGGGTCGAAAAAAAGAAGATGGCTGCCAGACCACCAAAGAGCAGTGAGCAGCAGAAGTGAGTAGTGAGCGTACACGGGCCATAAACCCATAAAATGTACAGTGGCACATTTCTCCGTACGTACGCAGCATTCCGCGTCTTTGTTAAATCGCACACACTGGCAGGCGCAGTCGCCAGACTCCTGACAGCCTTTGCAAATTGTAATTTTGCCATTTATTTCAGTACTTGAATGGATTTATGAAGTACGATTACCAAAAGACAGACAGGGGAATTTCGAAACGTGTACGGTATTAAATTTAGGTTGCCGATTAATATCATCATATCTTATTACAGCAGCAACATCAGTGAGTTATCTCCTCTCCACGATGAGCGTGTCTTGAGCGCTGAACACGGCGCCGAGCTCCGTGCCTTCCGCGTGAGTCTCCAGGAGCTGTGGGCAGAGAAGCAGCAGGGTTCATATCAGTCAATTACTTAACAATTAATAAACCAAATAAACCAGTCACTCACATCCTTCTTGGGGTAAGAAAAGAGGAACCGGTACTCCTCCCTCCCGTACCCCTCGCAGTACAAATAATCCAATAAAACTCCAACCCGATCCTCCCCCCGGAACTTCCTCACAACCATCCCCTTCGGTCCCCGCACGCGCAGCGTACATACAACCCCCTCCACCGGCTCGGGCGGGAGTCGGGCTTTGAGCTGGGCCCGCTCTTCCTCCTCCCTCGCAGCCGCCTCCGCCGCCGCCACCTCCCTCGACTTGAGCTCCGTCTGCGCCGCCCTCTTCGCCTCGTCCTTCGCAATGTCTGCGGCGAGGCTCGCCTCGTACGCCGCGTTCTGCTCGAGGATGACTTGCTCGCGGGCGAGACGTTCGTCTTCCTCGTGCGCTTCTATCACTTGCTGGGCTCTGTAGAGTTCGTTCGTGTGGAGGAGGGAGGAGACAAGAGAGTCAATGGTGGCGGTTGTCCCGGCTGCAAGCAGTGAACGGTCTGATCAATTAGTACGACTTCAGTTTAAGAAGTTAATAACAGCTCACCATGAATAACGGAGCAAATCTCGCTTGTTCCACCCCGACGCCCGATGACGATGATGACTGGATAGCGGTCAATGTCGAGGCTCCGGACGGTCCCAACGCCAGACGCACCAAAACTGCGACTGATTGAGGCGAGGAGCCTGGAAAAGAGATTATACTTAAGACTCCATTTTCAATAGGTTTAAAAAATACAGCAATAGTACTCGACTCACATCTCCCTCGCCGCCTCCTTCGTCACGTCCCATCCCCAAACAACAAAGTTCGAGCTGAGGAACCCAACGACAGACTCGGAGCAGAGCACTTGCTGGCAAAAGACATTCGTAAGCACAGACCCATCGTGGTGCAGGTAAACGGCGAGGAGTCTCCTCTCCCTCACAGGCTTCCCAGTCGCCTCCTTCAGCGCCTCGTCCAGCGTCCCGTGGTAGAACATCGGGTGGCATGGGCCGTACCGTGCGGCGAAATTCTCCGTAAACTGAATCGTCCCGAGCTCCTCATCTTTAACGTGCTCATCAATCAAATAGCGACGACTACTATTGCTCGATGAGGGTGGAGTGGATGGAAGCGCGTAGTCGTCGTCCAGAATGGGGAAGTCTTCGATTGAGCTCGACTCGGACTCGTCGTCTTTTACGAGTGGGGCTGGCGGCTGAGCTGCTTTTGGCTTTGGGACGTGGTTATCTGAGATTATCTGCACGTCGTCTGTGGAGTCGTTCGCTGCGGTGGCCAGGCGCTCGCTTGGGAGCGTTTGTGATTCGGAGGGGATCGCGTTGTTGATCGCCTCCTACGGGAGGTCAGTCAAAAACGAATTTCCATTAAGGATTCAGATTATTGTAAATCCATATTCGTATGGGAAACTCACCACCAGATTCCAGTTACACTGCTCCAGGAACCGAATCGCCTCGTCCACATCCTCAATTCCGGTGCAGGACTGCAAATTGGAAATTACAGAGCGTTGAATGATAACAAATCTAGAAATAAAAGGTATAGGTAATTAAATTCCACTCACCTGAAAATCGATGAGTATCTCGTCCCGGTTCGCGCCCCCGTGCACTCCTCCATCTTGCTCCGACATTCTTCTATCTGCTTCAGACTTGGAAATTAGTCTTGGCACTAAACACGTGGACTGTAATAGTAATTTTAGAAATTAAACTAACATAGATTCAGTCGTCAATCGGATTGGATGAAATGAACCTATTATGACAATGCACAAAAAAGAAAAGAAGAGACTCTCTTTCCTCTTCTTTCTGCTCTGCTCTGCTGCTGATTTCGTAATTTCGCTGCACTGCAGCAGCAGCGCCTGAGACGAGAGAAGTCGAGAGTCGAGGATGATGCATGCAAGCGGAGTGAGGACAAAGAGAGCAGTTGGAGTTGACAGGGCAGTGCAGTGCCGCTAACGTCAACGGATTGGCTAGTTGCCATGCAGCTGGAAATTCCCAAATTCTCAAATGCGTTTTGACAGGTGAAAAATGTGATACGGCTTTATTACAAACGCAAACAGGAGAAGATTACAGGTAAATTAATTACAAGACACAGATGATTTGACGCTGAAAAGAGACGGAAGAAATACAAATTAAGTCGTTAACACAGCCTGTCTCTTCTTCTTTGTTCTTCCGCTCCTCTCTCCAACCTCCCTATGAGTGTTCTCATGGCTCCGCAGCCAAGATTTGGTTGGAGGAGCTGCAAAATTCGGCTTCGATGAAGAATAACCGCCGGGCAAGGTTAGAGTGCTTTTCCAAATATTTGTTCCAAGTCTATTCCGAAGTTGTTATCAATCCGGACCCAATCACCGTCAATAAAATGGAGAAAAAACAGGCTAGAGAGGCAGAGTCTGATCGCCAATGGATTCATAGGGCTTCTGACCTCACTTTCTTGATTCAGCACTGCCTCAAACGCTTTGCTCTGCCTCCATAGTGACACGGGGAACACTGCCTTGTAGATAAGACCAGTAAATGTAGCATAAAGCTGCCCATAGAATGGCCCAAAGCATAAAGCTGCCCAAAATGTTGAGCCAAACCGAGCTGGACATAATTGAGCGTCATGCAGCTGTGATAAGTAAATCTGGTGCATTTCTATTAGACTGGAATCCTGTGTCTAAAACCTTATATCCTACCAAATCATGGCTGAAGAGTATGAACGCTGGATTCTTCATGCTCACTGCACCCATTCAAGTGTGGCTCCTATCCAGATCAGCGGTCAACATTCTGTCGGCGGACCAAATCTTTCATCAAGGGTTGAAACTTATGGCATTTTGTGTCCTTCCTGCGTATTTTTTGGTGTACAGTTTGTATGCGGCATTTTTATGGAGGAGGAAAGATTTGGCTGGTTTATTCAATCAAATGATGGTGTACTCATGTACGAATGGTATTTGTCCAGAAATTAATACCAGAGCACAACTTTATCGCTATAGTCTGTATTTTTTCTACATGCTGGAGGTTATGGTCGTTCCGCTGGCTGTGGCAGGTGTATATTTACAAAAACGGGACGAAAATTGGTCCAAAATGATTTTTGGATTGTTTCTGGCTCATAATGCATACTTTGATTGCATGGGAGTCTTGGCTCTCAGTATTGGACAAATTTATATGTATTTCTTCTAAGTAACAGCTAATGATGGATTACGAGTTCCAGAGATCGAGAAAGACGAAGAAATCCCGTCTGAGATAAAATTCTTGAGCATGGTACATAATTACAAATCTGTATTCATACTTAGTGGATTCTTTAACCATACAATTTGCAAAGAAATCATACCATCCTTCAAATACTTATTTTGTTTGATGGGTATGATTGGATTCAGTCTTGGAATGCAACTGGAACCCATATCAATTTCTGCGATAGTATTCAAAAGTTTTTGGACCACTGCATCGATTTATATTTGGGGTGCTGTAATAATTGGTGGGAATTTGATGAGTTCAATTTGGTACTCAGGACAAGCATATGTACGGTAATTGGAAGGGTTAACACTGCAAATGGTTGAATATACGTACGAAGCTGTAGAAGCAAAAATTGCAAAAATGGTCATCAAATCTTTACCTCGAATACGAATGCAAATTAGTGGACTGTATGATATGAAGAAATAAGCCAAATGTACACTCATCAATTTCATATTTGTGGGTACAATGAATTTAATGCTTGTATTAGCGAATTTAATGCTTGTATTAGCGAATATATAAACTTGTATCGATTGTATGATTTATAATCATAGTAGAGGTTAGTATTAAGTATTAAACAACAGAATATGGCCTAATAACTAATTCGAAGGTATTAAAATGAAATATATGATAGTTCTGGGTATTTGGAAAGCAAATGGAAACAAAATTGGACAAAGATTGTACACAATAAAATTGGAATTGATGAATGTTAAAAATAAGAATATTACATAAAGCAAAAAGAACATCTTCAAAATTCCAGAGTTTTTTCAGCATATTTCTTGACATAGTATGATATGCATTAATTTTGTTTGGCGAAAAAAGGGCATTTATGCAATGAAATGATGTACTCGCTAAAATTGGAATTTCCACGAATATAAATACCAGAGGAAATTGTTTTCATTATGTTCGATATTTTTACTACACGATTTCAACTACTATAACCATAATGGCAGTTGTCTGGAAATTTATCCTGAAATGGGATGAAACTTAGGCACTGCTAATCCTGTTCCTGGTCCATAATACGTACTTTGATTTTATGGGAGCGACTGTGTATAATTGGTGGATTGCATGACATCGAAAAACAAGCAAAATCTTCATTCATCAATTTCATTGTATGTGGGACATATATGAGATAACCGATAGCTTACTGTTTGTCACTAATAAATAACTAATATTTAGTTACTACTGTGTTTTTACATTTTCAGGCACTCGGTCAGTGACCAGTGAAATCCATGCAGCGAAAAATACGAAAGTGCTTTGAATGAATCAAATTCGCATTTAGAAACAGAAATTTTCTCAGGAATTTTCGTACGTTCTTTGTTTGCAGCGAGAATTAGAAAAGAAATCCAAAACTGAATCCGATTTTTTGTATTTGTAACGGCTTTGAGTGAATCAAATCGAAAGAAATATCTTTCATCTGATAAGATAGCTTTAAGCAACTTTTGTTATTCTTTATCTTTAAAGCCTTTTATGCGAGTTTAGTGTTAATTTTAAGGGTAATCATTATAATTATCATACTGTGGCCTTTGATAAATTGTGCCTTCTACCTCTCCCAACAAATAAGAAAATTCAAATAGAACCATTACACTGCTAATTGCTAATATCTTGATCAATGGCTCAACCAGCTCCAGCTCCGTCTGCTCGTAGAAGCAGTCATTGTAAAGGTGGGGCAAGTTACTTCTATCACTCCGATCGTGTCATCTCTGAGTATTCATTTGGAACTAACTCGTATTCAACTCATTTGTAGACGACCTGGTCAAAATCGGAGGTCTTGCAGACGAGGTGGTGTTCAGGAAATGGCATCAAGTGGTAGATCAACTCATCAAATCTGAAGATCAGATATATCAAATTAAGAAGGAATTAGGAAGTAATTATCCGAGTGTTATGAGTTCCGTACGCTGGACACTCAAAGTTTGGAATCAAGAAGGGAGGCAAGTTGATTTATTACAAGTGCTTAACGAGGTTGGACTCTCTCAATTTGTTGGTAAGTAGTACACCTCGAATTATTTTACGTTGCAGAACGGAGAAAAAACTTCTGGCATTGTGTTTGTTTCCAGAAAAGATCCAGACAGAAATTCCTGGATTCCAATTTCACTCCAAAAGTTCAAGCCATTATTTCCGATTTGATGTCGGTAGACTACCGTACAACTTTACTGGAAGAGAAGAGCAGGTGAATAGAATAGACCAAATGTTTCTGGACTCATCTTCCGAATCCAGTACGGGGAACATTGTGTAAGAGGGTTAGGTGGTGTTGGAAAATCTGCATTGGTCAGAAAATACATACACGAACACTGCAAACGTATGAATGTGATTTGGATTAATGGAGATAGTATCGATTCGATGCGGTCATCATTGGTTAAATTCCTAAGCAACCATGGCATTCACGTAGATAAGAAGGTATCTAGCGCAGAGATTGCAGAACGTGTTCAAGAGATAACCAAAAACATGGAATGCTTGTTCGTGTATGATAATTTGGAAGAAGAAGCGCACTTCAATGAATTTCAGCCGGTCACAGTTGACACAGGCTACAATGTCCCTCGAATATTGATAACCACTCGACGAAGTGATTTGGGTGGTGTCCTACGCAGGAATCAACTGAATCTGGATGTTCTGACAAAACAGGAAGCTCTTAACTTCATTCTGAATCCAGCGACTGGTCTTCCGAATACAGCAGATTCCCATGCGGAGGAATTGGCTGATAAATTGCAACGACTACCACTGGCATTACAACAATCCGTGGCATACATGAAGCAGAAGTATTCCAGCAACGATGACAAGTGTGTGCCAAAATACCTGGAGAGGTTTGAAGAATCAGAGATGGAGTTACTGAACGATGACAGATTCAAGAACGTTTTAAACACCCATGATTACTCACTTACAATTTACAATGTCTGGAAAATTACGCTGAAGAGAATTCAGTGCATGAAAGTTGGTAGAGTAGCAATCAAAATAATCAATCACCTTGGTTATCTTCATCCTCAGAACACAACCACGGAATTTTTAAAGAAAGTGCTGAAAGATGAAACAGAAGCGGAAATTGAATCCGGTTGACACTTCTTGAGAAGTACTCAATGATAGACAGAAATCTGAATCGAATTTCAATTCATCGACTGGTGCAGCAAGTTGTGAGATTAAGTTTGAAAACTGGGATTATATCAAGGCTGCTGAAATGGTTACGTTATAGGTCAAGCATGCTAAATGAAGTAATAGTTATGGGGTCCATTTTGGAAGCATTGGAGCCAGCCCTTGTAGAGTCTAGTGAGTTTATAAGAGAATGTTTGTCACATGGCCATCATTTGTTTCGATTTCAGAAAAAAAATGATCTCCTGATAAGCTTCAAGGGCGCCTATTTGTCTAAACTCTGCTATCATATGTTGCAACATGGGAATTTTGCGGAGGCATTACAAATCGCATCTAGCTCGGTGGCATTTCTTAGAGAATTGATTGGATGAGGCCACGATACGAATGAAATTTTGTCTTGCTGATGCACATTATTAGTTGAAGAATTATGAAACTACATTGAAGATACTCAACACCACAATTCCAGTGGCGGAATCACATCTTGGTCCTAAAAATGACCTCACTCTGAATCTTCTCTCTCTGAAGTCGAAAACCTTGCCAACAATTGGTATGAATGAAGAGAATAAGTCCTTTCTCAGACTTCCGACACTAACTGAAGCACTGGCAAAAGTAGGAAATGTTTATGCAATGGCACAGTACTTCGACTTTGTACCCCGTCTGTAATGTAGTTTGAGGCTCTCTCAAAGACAAACAAATTATGCGTGAATGGCCTAATAGTAGTTACTTGAGAAAGTAGTCTGCAGTCAGATTTTTCAGGAAAGTAGTTTGGATTTGTAGTCTGCAGTTAGAATTTTTGGGAAAGTAGTCTCAATTCTTAGTTTGAAGTCTTAAAAATTCTTTAGAGTAGTCTGTAGTCTGCAGTTTGTAGTGCGAATTTTTTTAAAGTTATAAGTAGTCTGGAGTCGGTAGTCTGTTGATCAAGTAGTCTGCCCCCCCTGTGTGCTCGGTGAATACAATTATTTGGTAATTTGCCTCCAGATACGATTTGGACACAAATCGAAGGATGAAGGATAAAATTGAGGTGTTGGAAAAATTGGTGGCCTAAAGTTGGTCAATCAAATCTGCCACCAGTGCATTTTTAAAAATATACAAATTACGCTTTATAATATTAATAACTTTTTTTGGAATAATTGCATTGGTAAATTCATTGAGTATATTAAAAAGTAATGAAATTAAAACCTAAAAATGATTATAGTTTGTAATTTATCATGGTCACAGCACCAAGCACCAATATAAGTTTGGTCCTTGACCCAAGCCGTATTAGCATCCGACCAAATGCTTCACCAAAACCTGCTTCTTGTTCATAATGCTTTGCTTTGTAGTGGAACCGAAAGAGTTTGTTGGAAGTGGAAGGGACATGGGAAAAATTACACATCCGGACGTGCGGTGAGAACCATTTTCTATTTCTGTGTGATTTAAATTTTTTTCCTTTGTTTTCTATGTACATAATATTTCTGAACTCATTCCAACTTGCAGCATTTCGAGAGCAAAGTCAATGAACTTAGAAGATACTACAGAAGTAGGCCGCTGCAGCAAGTGGCAGTGGCGCCGTCTCGTTTGGAGGTTCCAATTCGAAGTAGTAGATTCCGCATGCCCTCCTTCAGATCTGGGTGAGTTGAATGAGTTGGGTAAAATGGACCTTGGAATGTTGGATTTGTGAAATTTTGTGTTTTGGGGTGGAATACTACATTTCGATTGAGAATTCCCAGTTTATTTCATCAAGTATGTATTATGTTAAATAAAAGGTAATGAAAAATGTTTTGCATATGATTCTTGATACAAAATCAGTGCAAAAATGAACCGCGTCCCTTCTTATCATACGGAACGAGCCCGTCGCCCCTAACATTGAAATTAAACTGGACAAAAGTTTGTTGAGAGTGTTCTGAAGTGTCCGCTGTCCGTAAAAATGTCCCAAACTTAACTCGGGCATGTAGAGGACCATGCCCATGAAGAGAACAAGGAAAGGAAGAGGATCGTTTTGAAAGTAAGGCGGATTTCTCATGAAATGAAAATATTTGCACGGAAGAAAGTGGCAGAGTAGTTAAATTAATTTAATTTTAACCTTTTGTCTGTGATTTAGTGATTTTAATTTTGATAAGAGCTTATAATCATCATCTTAACCTGTGATTAATTATTGTACCTCCAAGTAACCAAGCGCAACTAATAAAAGCTCTTCAACACTAACGTTGATAACTGATTCTTGATATGGCTCAACCAGTTCCAGCTTCATCCGCTCCAGCTTCATCTACGAGCAGAAGTCATGGTGATGGGGCTGAGAAGAATCCGGTTTCTCCGCTCATAACCGCGTTTGGGCATACTGCGTGTGAACGTTGTTCAGGTGAGTCCTGTAGCCGATATAAGACTTGTACCGCTTCTGCAGATTTGCAGCCCTTATGCGTACGCATGTACTCGGCTCTCTTCATGACTTGTCCGTAGATTTTGCAGGGGACGGCCTGCCCGGCGCTGCTGTGGCTGTCCTTCAAATGCTTTTCGAGGCAATACGATTTCGTGAACTTTTTATCGCACAATTCGCACGTGTGCGGCTTCTCCCCAGTATGAGTCTTGACATGTGCGGTGAGGCTACTCTTGCAAGCAAACGCTCAGCATACCGTTTGAAGAGGTGGCGTAGTCGTAGTACGTGCAGCGAGACGGCTTCTCCCCCGTATGAGCCGCCATCACGTGCGGTTTCATGTCGAGGTTGGACCAATAGGATTTCCCGCACTGGCATGGTTTCTCGCCGGCATGAACGATGGCGTGCCTTCGCAGGTGGTCAGAAGCCTTGTAGGTTTTATCGCAGTTGGGCTGTAGACACGAGTACGGCTTGGAATACGAGTGAACTCTCTTATGCTAAAAGATCGGACTGACGGGCAGCGGTAAACTCGCACTGACCACACTTGTAAGGCTTTTCCCCAGTATGAACTTCCGTGTGCCCCATCAACTCGGGTAGGGTGTGGAATGCCTTTCTATTAGTCGCAAATGTACGGTTTTCTTGTCGATGAGTCGCCGTGCATTCGGGCAACGTAAGGGTTGAGGTCAGATTTGGCACTTGATATCTTCTGGCACACTGCACAGACGAAGAGCATAGCGGGCTGATTGTGAATTTGAGTCGGGCGATTATAATTTGCTGGTCACAAAGCAAGCTGCAGAATTAATTGCTTTAGGTTTGGTTTGAGTGAGCTGCTGACAATGAAATAAATGAGCGCAACACGAAATGGAGTTTTTGAAAGGGTCCGGGAAGCTGGAGCCTTGAACGCGAGCAGTCTTTGTTGAGAACTGCCGAGGGGGCGGTTTCTTTGAAGTTGAAGAAGGGTAGTTTTAGCAAAGTTGAAGGGTCCCTGAGCTTATTGCTTTCTTCAAAACTGCCAGACGTCCTTATGATCACTGTAGAAATTAATGCAGCAGTCAGCATTGGAACACGAGTATTCGTCTTCCAGTCATCAGCAAAGTAGGCTTCCACGGTTTATAGTTCTAAGTTCTTGTGGTATTTGATCATGATTCAAAAGGTTGGGAATAGGTATGCGTCCAATCAGTCCAGTGCGAAGAGAACAAGTGCAGCATTTTTTATCACTCTCGAGCAGCCATCCACTGCTAATAATAACCCAATCATGTGATGGTGAGGATCGACTCGAGTGTGAGCAACTGAAGAGACGGAGCGCACTTTGGACCCAATGAATCACTGCTTGCAAATCGTGCACTTGAATTGTTTGCACTTTGCTCAGTGCGAGTAAAAAATCGCGTGTACAAAAGCCCGCTGGATTCCCATCCAGTGCTCATTCGCATTCACACCTTCAGAACCTGCTGTCAGAATGCAGAGCAAAAAGGTCCTCTTCCTCCTCCCAAACCGCGACTTTGACGTCACGGAGACTGGAACCCCCTGGCGCATTTTAACTCAGGCGGGAATTGCAGTGCACTTCGCTACCAGCAACGGCCACCCAGGCAAGTGCGACCCAATCCTCCTCGCCCCGGTCGTGTTTGGCAAGCTCGGCGCGTCGGAGGAGGCTAAGAGTTATTACAGAGAAATGGAGGAGTGCCAAGAGTTCAGGAACCCTGTAAGTTATGAGGAAGTTGATTTCATGCAGTACGACGGGGTCATTCTGCCGGGTGGACACGCGAAGGGTGAGTCCAGTGCTTTTTATTTCGGCTGTCAAATACGCATCTTTTTAAAAAGCGGATCTCCACCTTTGAAGGAATGATACCCTACCTCGAAGACCGAACAATCCGGGAAAAACTGCCCCAATTCATGAACGACAAGTCAAAGATTGTGGCCGCCATCTGCCACGGAGTCCTCGTCCTCTCCCGGACAGTCGACCCATCGACAGGGAAGTCTCTCCTATATAAAAGGCGCTCCTCCTGCCTCCCAAAGTACATGGAACGATCAGCCTACTTCCTATCAGCATGGAAACTAGGGCGATACTACAGGACTTACGAGGAGTACGTTGAAGAGGAGGTTAGAGCGAGTATGCAGGATTCGCATAAACAGTACGAGCCTGGTGTGTGTAATTGGTTTGGGAGTTTGGATGAGAGTTATGCTAGCGTCTGTGTGGATGGCAATTATGTTTCGGCGAGGTGGCCCGGGGACGCGAGGCTCTTTGGGGAGACTATACTGGAGAGGCTGAATAGTTAGGTATATTGTATGTTTCTCAGATTCGAAAATGAATACTCAATTGTTTAAGTCCGGTTTCGGTAAAACATCGTCATTTGCCGTGAGCAGCGACCAAAATCTAAGAAACTTGGAGAATAAAGAGTATGAGGAGAATGGCAATGGAGTCAGACAAAATTATCTATGAGTAAAAGCGTCTCATCGTCATGGGCGAAACTAGCCGAGCATCTCGAGCAAGTCCCGTTCGAAAACAACAGCTAATATAATGCATGAATGAGAACTGCCGATTTGCCGACGGTTTTCAGAGGAATTGTTTTCCAAGACAGGTCCCTGGATTATTCGCCTTGGAAATGGGAATTGCGTGCTCTAACTCTGAATTGTTCTTAGTAAAGTCGCTTAGTATGTGATCAACATGATGTACTTCTTCGATTTTCGAGATCCCTCGAGGACATGAATTTCGGAAAGCATTAACCGAATCTATCGAATTAACACGGCACAAAGCATGACTTTGCGTGCCTCGAGTTTCCTCGTGTTGACTCCGTTTTAAGGAATGACCTCATGGAGCCGCCACAAAGGTCATGTCGAAATCGCCCAAAGCGCTCAGAGTGATTCAGTTCTCTCCTTCCGCACAAATGCATCTGCACAATAGAGAAGACGCCCAATCTGGCACCACATCACCAAGAACAAAGCTGTCGAGATGGACGAGATGGAGACCCGCCACTCCAACCTCGCTATCCATCTCCGTATTGATTGGAAAGTTGATTGGCTGCGTCCCCCAACTACAGAGCAAGAAGAAACCCTGTCGCCGCCTCCCCGCTCTCGCCTACGTCACGCTCACACTCCTCGTAAACATCGCAGCTCTGTTAAACTTCACCTTCCGCATCATCCCCGCAACCTTCTCGCCTACCGTCAAGGTCTCCGAGGGAATCGTCCTAACAGCGACGGTGATTGTCCTTTCATGCTCCGAAGTAGTGAAGAGGCTTTACTTCATGGGCAGACATCAACTTCTCTTTGAAATTTTGGAAAAAGTGAGGGCACTGAAAGAAAGGGTCATTGCCCGGGGGTTCTCCAAAAGCAGCAACCGCCCTCTGAACAAATACGGCGTGTGGGCATTCTGGTCTCTTATGCTCGCCTCAATGGCCCTCCAAATCGTCGGCAGCTCTGGCAAGGACCGCTTCGACGACACGATCGCGACTCTGCTGTTGCTCACCTGGAAGGCGACGGGTGCGTTCTCGACCGCGCTGCTCGTTGGGCTGGGAGACAAGCTGCTAGCGTGTTATGATGGATTTGCAGCCGAGTTCCTGGATGGGTTTGGAAGTGGAGACAGGTCGTCAGACAACACAAAAGACCTCGCCTCCATATTTGAAGAAATGAAAGAGTGCTTTGCTCTTTACGGCAAAATAGTTGGGTTCCTCGCGTTAATCTCCGTGCTCGAGTCCTCGATCCTCAGCCCACTCAGTGTCTACATGGCTGTTTACTACGCGGGGGTCAATAATTCGTACACCACGAGTGAGATGCTCGTCGCTGGGGTGCTGTACGCATTGCGAGTCGTTCTGATTGCGGGTCTGGGGCAGGCTGTGGGGGATTCAGTGAGTCCGCCGGCGCTAATGCTTGGATGCTCCAGTAAGCTGAAATGCATTGTTGCAGATGACCAGGACGAAAGAGCAGATTCCCTCGAGGATGCTGTGGCTGGAAATGAGTCAGGAAATGAAAACCAAATCCACCGAGTGGATCCTGGCCAAACACCTCCTCGCCTGGAACTGGCAACTGAGTGCATGCGGCCTGTTTGACATTAATTACAGGTTGTTTTCGATGGTGAGCAGCGAATTTATCTCTTAGCCTTGAAATTCGTGTCCCGATTATATTCTCCTCTTTCACAGATCATCGGCACAGGGATGACGTATGTCATGTTCATGTTCCAGCTCCGGATCGCAGAGGACACGAGCGCCCTTACAGAGAAGAGGGGCGGAAAGTGAATGATTGACGGCTCCTCCATTTTTTTTTCGTACATTCGAGTACCACGGGTCCACGTCTCAATAATTTCTCTTTGAGCACGATCACCTTTTAATTCTTGATAATTGTACACTTTCTCACTCCCACTGACTCCCACATCTTCCTATTCAATTATACTTTGCAAATTCAGAAAATAAATTCAAACCTGCTGTTTGGGGGAATTGCCTAAAAGCATGGAAGAATTAGAAAGTAGCCGCTCATGCTTTGTTGTGTGCGTGTAGCCGGTTAACTGAACATTGGCGTGAGCATTAGCCGCTTTTAGCGGCAGAAGATTTTGTATTTATGTAATGTTTCCACTGATAGTCTTACACTGTACAGTGAGCTAAAAAGTCGGGGAACCAGAGAAAGTTAAAGGAAAGATATTAGACCGACACGATACCAGTAAGCTTTAATGCTTCCTCGCTCCTCGGAAGATTTTCTTAGGGACTAGGCTAACGAAAGGGAGAACGACAAGCTGAACGAAGAAAAAAAAGAAAGAAGAAGGAGTCAGTTTCTTTCCCTTCACTTTCTCTGGTTCCCCGACTTTTTGAGCTCATTGTATAAATAGCAAGCCTACGTATAAGTTATCAGCTTTCATTCATTTATGGTTTTATGGATTTATGGTGGCAGCGGCAATGGTGGGTACGCTGTGGTGTCTCATCTGGAACTATGCAATATAATTTTAAATTGATGCTCTAATTTAATTCAAATCCGTGCTGTGACTGATTAAGCATTTTTTCGCTACTGATTTCCAACAGCGGCTCAGTGGTCTAGGGGTATGATTCCTGCTTTGGGTGCAGGAGGTCCCGGGTTCAAATCCCGGTTGAGCCCATACTTTTTACTTTTTGCGAGATTTTACTGCCTCCGGTCGTGGTACAGGCCAAGAGGACTGAATTCACAATCGCCTGAACTGGACAATTGTGTTCGATTGCATTTAGCACTTGAAGGACTCATTTTTATTCATTTTCAATTTACAGAAGAGCTTTACGGCCTAAATAGAAAAAAATAGCAAAATTAAACGTCACTGAAGACTTGACTGATTTTGATCGGAGGGGTAGAGTTGGACGACCACTGTCCGTTTACGGTCACAGGCTCCCGATTGATATCTTTAAAAAGTATCCGTGAGATTTGAAGGTGATTGTCTATCTCATCATTGCAAAGCTCATCCAGTTTCATGGGGTTGGGCCGGGTAAGGTGAAAATACGAACCTCCAGGTCGGACGTCCGAAGCGAAAATACGGACGTCCGAGGTGAAAGTACGGACGTCTGCGAAATCGAGGGCTGCAATCTTGGCAAACGTTCAATACGCGAAATTCCATAAATGTAACTTGCCCATGTTACTCATGGTGTCCTGTTGGCCCTTGAACGGCTCAAGTACTCTGTAGCACCGTAAATTCGGGTCTGCATTGCGCTACATCGTTCGAAGTTATAAGAAATGGTTGTATTTCGAACAGACAAATGAAATACGACAAGTGAATGAATGGCCATTATAGAAAACAGAAACATTCGTACTTACGATTTATAATACAGTAAATTATTAACACACACAAACAAACACTGTTATTAATATTATTAAACACACGGAAAAATTGTGTAAATCGATGAATCATTTTATTGGTGAGAATCGAATCGAATGCTTTCGTCCGATTTGCCATTAAGGGTGAGTACTACGGATCGGCTTCACTTTCGCTGTTCGCTTCAGTGTTGTTGCCATCGCTATCCTCATATTGGTCTTCATCAGTTGTGCTTTCACCGCTGTTCTGACGGCTATTATTCCGATCGCCAATTTCTTCGCTATCGGTGCTATCCTCCATATCTTCCTCTTCAACTTCGCTGAATGGACGAAGAGCATATATTTGACGGTTCTGGGATTTGTACTTTAATTCAAGAGGTACGTGGTGTATGTCCAATTCCCAAAGGACCACATTCTGGAGGGTTGAAAAACTCGAAGGTGGAGCTGAAATTGAAATAGAATAAAATAGAATCGATTGATTTGAGATAGTGCATGCAATTCCATATTACTGTGTATGATAAGTTGAACATGGAACCATCCGGGGCTAACAAAACCGCTACAAAATACTACTGTTTGTATTGAACCGAAATTAATAAAATAGGACCCATCATTTAGTGAAATGAATTTTGATATTAGAAGGTGTTCATGCGAGCGAATTAATCAGAAGTAGACAAATAAGTCTATCCAGAATCGCTCGCTATGCTTGTACTAATCTAGTATTACCTTTCAGAAATTCGCCGTTAGTTTTCAAACATATAAGATACATTTCACACTTCATACCTCGGTTTACACTGCTCACAGAAGCGTGACGATGGCCAGGGCCTTGCTAGACCACTCATCGTTTTGTACTTAGCGTGAAAGAATTTCCTGATATGAAAAGTACGAGACATATAAGCGAACTGAATCTCGCTTCCAAATTTGAAATCTATTTGACGACTTCTTACCTGCATCGAACGCACATGACCTTTTCTTGAGTTCCACCAATACGACAGAGCTGATCAGCGTCACAACTCACACCAACTCTTCCACGCAACTGCCACTCAAAAGCAAGTACCGGTTCTATTTCGGCCTCCCTTACGCGTGGCATGTCGACGTCATTGCCTGCGAAGTTTTCCGGGATGGATTTCTCGCACTCTCTAATCGCCGGCTCAGCTGATCTCATAAATGGTCTGTTAGTCTGCCTCACGCGGTATTTTCTGTTTTGGAAGTTACTGTCGAACCATTCCCTTGAGTCAACGTTGGTCACTGCTTCCCTACAGGCGTGCCGGTTGCAATTGCCTTTGATATCAACATCACATGAATACCGCAATCATTTGAATTTGTTTGCTGTGGAACATCAGTGCAATCCACTGCCTTCCATTCTGGAAGACGTATTGTCATCTCCAACTTTCGGCCGCTTCCGACCTGACCTGCCTTTCCCTTTCCTTACAAGTTTATTCAATGTGTTAAGCTGGAAAAGGACGGTTTTCTTCTCTTCGCTGATGTCTATTCCTTGTGCAATCAGCACAGCACGGGTGTGCACGCACATACCTTTCGCATCGCAACTACCGGTGTAGAATGCTTTTCCGCAGTCGTATTGGATACAATACACTTGCTTGTTGTCCGTGGACCGCACAGTGAAAATTTTAGCGATGGAATCCAGGGTTACGAGCCCCGCATTAGCAATCACAGCGGCTCGGATAGTAAGACTGTGGCATTACTGGAGGGCTTGGTCAATTCAATTTGCTTGAATTCGTTGATTAGGAGATCAGCGAACTGGTCCTGGCTCAAGCCAATGTATTTAGGGAGTGTCAGAAACCTTTGACTACTTTTGAACTGAAATGTGAAGGTGATTTCCCATGTCTCCAAAGGCCAAATCAAATTCAGACAGATAATGAAGTTGTAGCTGGTGCAGTATTAAGACCAGAACATCCAAAAGCACTTCTTTTCCTCCTGTAAACTTTGCCAATCTCGCATTTTCGCTCTCGCTTGTATTGGTGCCAATTAGAGTCAGCAGGGGAAAGACAAAGGAAGATTTTAACCACAACCCTTCCATTTGGCGCAGGATTTTGGCTTGCGTGCACTTTTAACTGCTGACTTGACATGGCCAAGGCTTTGCTTTGGCTTTTCTGTCAGTTTGCGAATTGCGAGTGTTGAATTGCCAATTGCCACTTGGAGCGGAATGATGCTGGCGAATTGTGGGCCGCGAGGCCGGAACAGCGAGCACCGATCAATCTCATTGATATCACCTTTTCTTAATGCTAATAAAACATTTAAAAAATTAACAAAATTAAAGGTTAAAAATTCTTCTGGCCCGCTCTGAATTCCATTCACGGCATCTGCCTTTAAAGTGGTCGACAGCTGCTGCTCATATCACAAGACAAGCATTGAGTAATGAGGATCAACTGCGCGTGCGCAATTTCATGTGACGTGACAGAAGCCTTGAGTTGATTGATAACCTTAAGCACTCTTGACTCACACCTGCCATGTAACTCATGATTTCAATATTTAAGCTCGCACTGCAACTTAGTTGCACAATTCCGAAAGCAAAATGATGAAGCTGATCACTGCAGTTTCTCTTGTGGCAGCCCTTGCCATTAACGACGCCCACGCAGGGCCAAGCGATCCCGAAACCCGCCCTGAAGACTGGTGGTGGTGGAATCATGACCAATTTGTCGCCAATACGGCCAGCAACCCAAACATTCCAATCATCTTTTATGGCGACAGTATCACTCAAGGATGGGCTAATGAGGGCCTTTCGGTGTTTAACCGGTACTACGCACCTTTGGGCGCAGTCAACTATGCAATTGGTGGGGATAAGACCGAACATGTCTTATGGCGGATGCTCAATGGGGAAATTACCGGATTGAACCCGAAGCTGGTCGTGTTAGAAATTGGCGTCAACAATTTGTGTATGTAAGAATAGGCTAACCTAACATGGTGAACTGATTGAATTGGTTTGTTTTTAGTTGGCGGGACGGACGAGAATGTGGCTACAGCAGACGGAGTCAAGACTGTCGTTGCTACGCTACGACAAATGCTGCCAAACACTAAAATCCTTCTGCTCGGACTTCTGCCATGCTGTGGCGAATGGGGCTATGAGAACATTGTGGAGATCAATGGCTACATTCAACCACTACACAATGCGACCACTGTGTACTACGTGGATATGATAGGAGCGTTCTCAGATGGCTGGGGACAGATCAGAGAGGAATACTTTACAGATGGCGTGCATCTGACCACCCTCGGGTATCAGAAATGGGCTGATACGATGAACCCACTCTTTAATCAGCTCGTTGTATAAGGATGCTTATGTCATGCGAAAAAGTGATGAGAATTAAATTAATGCACAAGAAATAGTTTTCTATTCGAGCAGCTTATTAATTATCAAATCAAAACACTTTATTGTTAATTGAAAACTCACAACTGTGCTGTATTGTCGGGATATACGAATCAGTGTCAATTCCACAGCCTATGCAGTCGTGATCACAAGAATCGAATTGATAAATAATTGAATTAATTAATCTGCTTACACAACTTGCACTCTTTTGGAAGTGGTGGTGGTGGGGGCGGTGCAGGCAGGTGAATGAGATTAATATTCAGTTAATCACCACAAATTGCAAGGTTTCGAACCCCGTTCTTTGCCACCCACGTGGTCCATGTTTAATTCTAAAATCTCTATTTGGATGCAATGTGATGAATGACGATTCAGGTCAGGTTAATCCTAAATGATTCGGTAGGCGGTATAGCTGGCCAGGAGGAGGTTCAGGGCCAGAGTCCAGAGTTGACGTGACTCCCAAACATCAAACACGGCGACAAGAACAAGATCAACATCACAAGCTCTTTTGTGTCACGTCTCTTAATTGGCATCGGCAGACGCGAAATAAAAGCCTGCACATCACCTTGTCAGGCGGTTTAATCCACCACGAGATTTTCATCGTGCCTCACCTAAAGTATGACTCCTAAAATAACCTACCCTGGTGGGTCCACCCCGACTGTGGCAATCACCGGAGCCGGTTTCTCAGGGCTCTGCGCCGCAATTCAACTACAAAAGCAGCTTGGGCTTGACTCCTTTGCGGTTCTGGCGGCAAACCACGACGTGGGCGGAACGTTGCTCACAAATACGTACCCGGGCTGCGCCTGTGACATCCCAAGTCATCTTTACAGCCTCCCCTTCCAACCAAACCCTGGCTGGAGTCAAGCGTACTCGAGTCAGGCCGAGATTTGGGACTATTTGCGAGGCGTGGCGAAGAAAGACGGACTCTACTCCAAGATCAAGTTCGGGATTCTAGTTGAGTCGTGTGTCTGGAATGGAAAAAGTAAGAAATGGATGCTGACCACGAGGGCCGTTGGCGGAGCCAAGACTCAACATTTTTACATTATGTAAGTTTCTGTGGTGTTGGGATACAATTTCTTTGCCCCGATGAATGTTAAGGGGCGGAATGAAGTGGACGTGCTAGCTCTTTGGCGGAAGAACGTGCCGAGAACTCATAACGGGGTTGTGAGCGATGCCATGCCGAACATGTTTATGCTCCTGGGATCGAATACGATAAAGTAATTTCACTCCTGAAATGTGTAATTTCAAAATTCATTGCTTTCTTTCCAGCTTCTTGGTCATAACTCGGTCGTCTTCATGTCCGAGTGCCAAGTGACCTTCATCGTGCAAGCAATCGGGGAAATGATGCGGCGAGACGCACGTCTTTGCCAAATACGGACGGCAGCGCAGGATCGCTGGATGGCCGCTGTCCAGGCTGAGATTCAGGGAAGAGTCTGGGGAACAGAAGACTGCGGTTCGTGGTACACGAATGAACGGAATGAAGTGAAAACGATTTGGCCGTCCAGTTGCACGGATTATTGCCAGACGAGGAATGTGAATTTTACCGATTTTATCTTTAATAATTCTAAGATGTGAATAAATTAGGTTGCAAGTGATCGAGAGGATTCCCAGTCCCCCAGTTGTGAAAAATTATGCATTATTGGATGGAATTCGTCCATGAAATGTGGGAAACCATCCAAACGCTGCGATAATCTTGTTATGCGGTCCAGAAGCTTTCTTAATTGCAATTTGTATGAGTTTGTATTAAATATGAACCTATTAGCAGCATAGTAAAGTCCTTTGCAAGAAATTCCCGTGCTAAACTTCTGAAAAATTGGAATTCGCTTGTTCTCGGTGTTGTGATTATGTTTAAGTGGCCATGACTCACTGCCAAAAATTCAGCTTTGCAAGCTAATTTTGTCGTTTTGGTCATATTTAACAAAAATTGGTGTGATTTTACTACATTTATGTCCAAAAATAAGGGCTATAACCTGGAACTAATGACTCATTCCGATTTCACACGAAGAAGTCCTTTGTTTTAGTGCGTTCTACCTGCTCGATGACTCAAAGTGGTTATGTGACCCTTCACCAGTACCTGAACAGAGCACGAACTCGGGACGCTTGTTCGAAGCCCCTGTCCCCTCAACCATTCGCCTTTCAGTCGTCGTCTTGCTTCTGTCCAGTCCATTCCTTCAGTCAGTTGCCTCCGACTAGTAAAGTCCAACTTTTATTTCTAAGATTTAAAAATTTCCTCAAAGTCAAATTTCTGTGTCTATCTTTCATTTCTTATCAAGAAGTACGATGAATGCCTTCCTACCGTACCTGTGTCTGACCTTCGTCGCCTCCGTCAAGTCGATGGGACATGGAGCCATTTCAAACGACAGCGACACCGTCGTGGCTCCTCCGGAAATCACGATCATTGAAGAAGATGTTACTGGGATGGTGACCCTGAATGCTGAATGCCCGCATTATATTCTTTCATCCAGCGCCGTCAATACCACCCTAAGATGCAAAGCTAATTGCGCCGTGACTTGGAACCAGTATTCAATGAAGTACCCCGTAAGTCATTTTATAAATACACAGTTTTAAATAGCCGACTTATCAATATAAGCCTATCCTTTTATGGCTTGTCATTGCTGCATGCAGAGTGTCGAGGTGGATCCGCCCAGATAACGCCAACTACAGTGGTCCATCCCCGTTCTTCTACTCGGTGGCTCTCCAGTTAGAATTGAATAGGACTCAGGATAACGTGCCCCGCCTGTTGCGCTTCGTGTGCGAATCAGCCATTGCAACAATGGACCCAGCAGACAAGCAAGAATCGAAGCTTAGGATTAAATGGGACGGTATGTTGTTGACATCTGCCATTTGGCGTTCGTGGGGCCAACTGCGTTCAAAGCTCCTGAATTCTGAATACGCACTATTTTGCAGGCTTACTCCAAGCAGTCATTTTGAGTTTGGAAGTTCGTGCCGAGCCATGCAATTAATGATCAATGTGATGAAGCCTTAAGAAACACTTCTCCAACTCCAATTTAAGCATTTTGATGCTGTAATTGATTTCCAAATTAAGTCACACTCATAATATACTCAATTGTTATATTTCTATGTAAATCCATGCAACAAATTATCTTGCTATTACACTTACTCTCACTTTACAATTTGCACTTGAATACACACGTCGAGTCGAATCGACGTCCACAAATACAAGTGCTTATTAGATGCGAGTCATGCAAACACAGCTGACGTTGACAATAAATTCTTATCAAACGTATTGACGTAATGAAACTTTTCTGTTACTAATCCCGGCTAAATGCTAAATAACTAAATGCGAAATGCTAATGGAATGTTGTTAGTGTCAAAGAGAGAAACAGTAGTAAGAGCATGAAGCAGATGATGAATTCCAGTTTCATTCATATTCATAATTCACGAGAACGTAACAGAACAACGGAAGCATAAACACAAACAGAAGGGAGGTTTGTTCGTTTATACGATAAGACACTTTCACGCGCAGTTTGCGAATTCGCAAACAGAAGCCAGGTTTCCTGCCAGGCAGTACGTTAAAATCGCCAACCGCAACTTGACAAGAATTATTATTAACTTAGTAATTAATTTTTCGGTCACCGTCGCCATGTCGACGTCTTCGTATTTGTGCTTCTTCTTCTTTATTTTGGCAACTTTCCTGACTCGCATTGCAGCAGGGTCCGTGCCAGACTCAGATTGTGAAATGACGTACGACGAGTTCCAACTAGCTCCTTGGACTGTGTCTGTCCGTCGTATGTCGCTCAGCGGTAAAGTTGAGTATTTCCCAGCCACAATTCTGAGCCGGGACTTGTTGATCACTTCGTTTGTTCAGTTCGTCGTCGCTCCGGGACCACCAACGTGGCGACTTTGTATGAATGCAAATTTCACGGTGCACGTGCAGATTAATCCTGCGCATGTGCTCGAACTGAGCGTGGCTCATGTTACACCGCACCCTGGCATCGTCTGGAAAATTAACCCCGACGGCAAGTCGCCGTGGTGGGAGGAGGAATACAACCTCGTGCTCATCCATCTGCGTCAACCGCTGCCTCTGCACTTCGATTCGGGTTCCCACCTACGCTCCGTCTGCCTACCCGGCGCCTCCAACCCCACACCCAAGCCTGGGCCGGGCTCAGGGATCCTGCAATCCGGGTGGCCATCTCGAAACGAGACCTTCAACCCCATCACGCTCAACCTTGTGTTCCAGTCTGAAGACGAGTGCCTGCGCCATTGGCGTGTCATAACTTCCCTGCCATTCGGGGATCGCGCCTGCGGGTTCAACACCGCCACCGGAACCGTTACGAACACCGAAATGAAGTGCATCATCCGAGGAAGCGGGTCGTACATCAGGCAGGACAACCGAACCGTGCTCGTCGGGTTCACCAACAACTTCCTGGAGAACAGAGCCACTCGCCGATGCGACGAGGGCGCCTTGCAGTACATCGCGACGCTAAATGCCAACGACGTGGCCTGGATCAGGCGTGCAGTCACCTGCGGTGCCCAAGCGCATGCTTGTGGCGATGGAAGGTGTCTGCGCTTGGACCAAATTTGCGATGGTCGAGCAGATTGCGCGGATGGAAGCGATGAAGACGAACCTCCAAACATTTTGCAACGCTGCACTCCGCGCAATTGTTGCGTGCGTGGGGAAGAACTCGCCTGTGGTGTGACGGGCGTCTGCATCCAGAACACGAGCGACGTCGGATTCTGCAACGGAGTGCAGGATTGTCCATACGGGGAGGACGAAGACGAGGAGACGTGTCCGACCGGGGCGGAGTCGGGATCACGCCTACGTGACGCGCTGTTCAGCGTCGGCGCGGCTGTGCTTCTCGCCATCTTCACGGCAGCGGCGGCGCTTTTCGTTCTTCTGAGACGGCGAAATGCGGTGTTGACACAGCGAGCCGTGGATGAATTTCTCAACGGAGACGAAAGCCTGAACGAAGACGACGTTCGGCGGCTGAAGTACGACACTATGTATGAGTACGACGCGGAGGACTGCGTGCTTGAGCGCCATCTTGGCGAAGGTCGCTTCGGGGCCGTGCGCCTGGCCAGCCTAAAGGGGTGCGGAGCCGTTGCAGTGAAAACCTTAAATTCCAAGGACAGCGGCAGCGTCGGACCGTCTACATTCATCGCGCTACTCGCTGAGCTTAAAACAATGATGTACATCGAAAAGGAGGGAGGACATGAAAATGTGGTACGATTCGTCGGAGCCTGCACAGCACGCATCCGAGAGTGTGAGCTTCAGATTGCGATGGAGTACTGCTCAAACGGGAGTCTCGAAGAGTTCTTGCGGGTCGGGGTGCAGAGAGGAGGATTTAGTCACACGGCAACACGTACGTGGTCGGATTTCATGGGTTTCGTTGCCCCAGGCGACAACACCTTCAGCGCCGTCGATTTGGTCAAGTGGTCGATGCAGATTGCCCAGGGCATGACGTTCCTGTCTGGAAAACGAATCGTGCACGGTGACCTCGCCGCTCGCAATGTACTGCTGGACGCTGGTCTCACCGCAAAGTTGTGCGACTTTGGACTATCACATCGACTTTTTGGCCAGTCGAATGTGTACACGACGACAACACGTTTGGAATTCCCTTGGCGTTGGGCTGCGCCTGAGACGCTGGAGAGCAACGCGAGGGTGTACAACTTAAAATCTGATGCGTGGAGCTTCGGTATGGTGCTCTGGGAAATATTTAATCTCGGTGCCCTTCCGTGGGCAGACATCGCCGATGAGATAGCTTTGTTGCATCTCCTGCGGCTGAATGAGGCCGTGATTCCATTTCCGATCAAACCTCAGCACTGTGCGAGTAACGAAATATACGAGATCATGAAATCTTGCTGGAGGCTGAATCCGGGTGAACGGCCTGGGTTCGAGAGCCTCACGGAACAGTTGCGCACAGTCTATGATGTGATGTGTTGCACAATCGGAGACCCGAAGCCAAATCCGAATCCGCTGACGCTAACTGAGTGCGAATATAGATATGAACCCACCGCACTTCCTCAGGACGGCAAGCACGGACCAATATCAACGATTCCAAGTTCGGGTTACATTTTGTACAATTCTCTCATCACAAATACTGAAAAATGTTAGTACTGAACTAAACTTGTGATTGTACAATGTGAGTATTTGTATTAATATTAGTTTGGGCTAAAGCTACTACTTCGTTAGTTTAATTTCTTCACATATGGCGGTTTCCTGATCATTTTTATCCTGTCTCGGTTTCGGACAACTTGAGTACAAAGAGAAACATTAAGAATGGCAACGTGGTGTTCGCAATCTGCAATTGTGAACGCATTTACGACAGCGATTCACGGCTTATGTATGTTCTGTTGTGCTTTAGCACCGACGTACGTTAGAGAGATTGAGGACGAATTTGTCTAAAATCACAAGACGTCGACTGGATTATGTTCATGCATAGAGTTTACGCAACAGACAATTATCCTTCACATTCAATCTGCTCGCATGGTTGTCTTTATTGGCCAGGATTGGAGAAGACTTCATTTCCAGTACGTTCGTCACGTACGATGCTCTAACACGTCTGGGGACTCTGCAGGCTACGCTTGTGATGGCGCTAACAAACTCCTGCGAGGCCATTGGAGCTAGTTTGTCGCTCTATTTAACTGAAAATATTGGGCAGCAGGAATTTCAAATCAGGAAATGTACAAAGCGTCTAAGATATCTAAGATACAATTAATTAAGCGCTTAATCAGTGGTTAAGATAAGAACACTCGAAACATGATTAAAGAATTACAAGATTATCACTGCAGAAGGATGAAATACACTTCGAATCATTTGGCGACATTCATCAGAAAGGCTGTTTTGAAGCCCTGGATCCTTATCCGAGGCTCGAATCTCCATGTGTTGCATACATGGGCTGGCCAGCGCGAGTCCGAAGTAACCTCCAATATCTGAGAGCCCCATCGCGGCCATTTCCTGGTCATCCAGGACGAAACGGCGCAAGTTCTTCAGGTTGCTGAGACCCGGTTTAATTTTGTAGCGTGCTTGGAGCTCTCGAAGAGTACCCAATGTCAGCCCCGGGTCAGAGCTCGAGGGCCGCTGCTCTTCCATTTCTTCCTCCAAGTTGCTCATTTTGTCACCTGGAATTCCCGTCAGCAAATTGTCAAGCAATTCTAAGAAAATTTGGTTATCATTATCATGGTATCGCAGTGTTAATTCAGTCAACTGCGGAAAGGCAGTCCAGATTTGGGTGAGATCCACTCGTATCAGTGTGTCAGGCACGACAATCTCGAGACTTGCGAGGGCAGGGAATCTTGCCGCCAAGATGTAAAAGTCGGGACACGTCTTGGCATCCTCAGTTGGCGTAACCAGAGTCAAATCACTGAGCGACACGTGAGCCAAAGCTTGCAGATCCTCATCACCATTACCTTGCAGAATTTTATTAAGCGTAGTGTCGTATTCGAATCGCTTCAGTTTTGGAAAAGTGCTGCCCAGGGAGCCGCCTTCGAAGCTGAGCGCCGAGTACAGTAGCTTGCCATGACTTAACCGAAAGCTTCGGAGCTCAGGCATGAGTGGGAGACACAAAGCGAGCCAGGACGGGTCAATTTTGATTGTGACACTGCGCAGGGTCGCCGCCTGACTCTGCAGAAAAGCGGGTAACTCTGTCAAACCTAACTTAACCTCGTCTACCTCTGTCGGTGGATTTTGAGCGATGCATGCTCCGAATTCTTGCAGCTGGAGCGGGTCCTCGGTCCGAATCGACAACTGTTTAAGCAGATGGAGCTCTGGAAATCCCAGGCGATCGATGCTCAACTTCTTCAGCTTGTGAAGGTGTGGCACGGTCTCATGAACGGTTGCTAAAAGATCCACATAACAATCCAGCCCCGAAACACACAGGCTTTCAAGCCCAGATGCGAAATTCAACAAGTCAGCAGTAAATGCAACTACAATGTGCGCCTGCCCAACTCCAGCCGCTCCTCCGGTGAAGTGCAGAGCAAGCCCTCGTAAGTTTGGAATCTCATTTGCTAGGCATTGTGGCGGCCTCTCGCAGCGGGTCCCACAAGGAGGATTAGACAACTCTTCGTGCGGCTCCGAATGAAGCTGAAGGTAGAGAGTCAAATCGGCAAGATCTGGTGTAAACTCGAGTAACTGCTGGCGAATTTTGTTAGCATTTGTGCTGACGCCACAGGTTAACTCCAGCCGTTTCTGTCATTACGCAATTGCCAATTAATAAAGGGTCGTAATTGCTACTGAATAAAATATTCTTACGGATATCTCAGTGCCCGCCCTCGCCGATGGAACAGAATTTTGTTCCCTGGAAAGCCACGAGGCCACGATTTTGTGATATAATCGATAAATTAAGTTTTGAACAAAAAGTGAGAACAATGTGAAAATTGTGATGGCCATTAAACCTTCAATTCTTCAATTTTTCAAAACTCGCACAGTTAAGAGTTCGTCAACGTTCGAATGAACTGCGAGCGCGAACTGCCCGTTTATGACTAATCGCCTAGTGAGGGTGTTTTCTTTTGCACCGAGATTGAGCTGCGTCAGGCTGCGGATGCTGCGACTTATCAGTAACAAATGTGCTATGTTAGTGGAAAAGGCATGCGCACATCAATTGTCAAGGGTTGAAGCCGCGCGCACTGATAAAGGAATTAGTGACGACAATCTTGATTATTTTTTTAAATACAGCTGAATTTCAGCTTAGTCACTCGGAAAGCAACCACATTGAATAATTATCTTTTGCAATAACAGAAGAATTAATCGAGGCCGTATCAATCAAGTACAGAATTACACAGTAATGACAGCACATTATTAATGGAGTGCACTGCACTCCGAGTTTGGGACAGAATGCTGGCTCAATTTGGAGCAGTGCGAAAAGCATGACCACAGCAAACAAAGTTCGTACCTTCATTGTGCAGGTTATTTGGAAATGACGCACATGATATACTTAATGCGGACCCTTAATGACACTCTCAGCTTTCGACAAGCTGCAGGAGCGAATCCCAGCTTAATCTGAACCGGCGAGCCGGTTTGATCAATTATCATGCAGTAAACAATGAACGTTGCCCGTGGTTAGCGCCAATCCAAGACCAAGACTTTACTTGACTCAGGTTGGTTAGTTACGGTTGTTGTTGACTTGCTTACCTGTATGACTATGACTGTTAATTAACTAAGATCCGGGTCTGAAAGGACAATTTTCGAATGTCGGTCCGTGTCGTCGAAGGAGATGGCAATAATCTTGTCACTGGACTGTATCACTTCACTGAGAATGTGCTGACCGCACAAGTTTAATGACAGAAGTGATTAATTTTACTAACAGACGAGTTAAGGTCGAGAACAGAATTTTTTCCTTTACTCTACGGAGTAAAATTACACGCAACTAAAATTTTAGACAAAGACGAAGCGAAAGGCAGAAACACAATTTCACTGCCTGCTGCACAGAAACAGAAATGGCAAAAGTGACAACGTTTTTTGTCAGACTTCACGCTGAGTCCCACGGCGACAGTTATCTTATCCACAGTTTTTGAGTCTCACGCTGCATCCGGTCATATTTCTTCTTTGAAATTGTACTACTGATTTTTGACTGTTTAGATGGCAGGCACTGCTAAGCTATTTCGTAACTACTTCGAAGCGAGACTGCAGTGAAACCAATTTCATTTAATTCGCGTTCAATTTTAATTTGACATGAAAAATGGAATTCATAGGAATATCCATGAGAATAATTTTAGTTTGATGCTATTTGCCACAGGTTTCCAGTCCAGACCGCCTTCCGATTTGCTTTTTGCTTGCCCTGCTATGTGCTTAGCCACACCAGCCCCAGCGACTGCAAGTAGCAGACCCTGGACAGTCGCTATGGCTCTTGCAGCTTCCGTCGTGCCGTGCCCATCCGTCAATCGGAGACCAGCGCGACTCCTATGAATTCGGTACATACATTTTACGACTCTGGCAGTGCTAATGGGGTAAATAAAATTTAAATTCATCTTACCACTTGGGCCATCAAAATGACGCACATCAGAGCAAAAAGAAGGACGTTTATGAGAACAGACGCCATTTCAATATTTGCGTGTGAGATTTTGGACTTGGAATTTTGAACAGCAAGGGAAATCAATGTGTAAAACTGCTGTGAAGTGCAGGTTATATTTATAGGTCTGAATTTAGGGCAGGATTTTCCGTGATACGATCCGGGATGCGATACGACAATTCGTTTGTGGACCACCGCTTCTCAGAATGGCAAAATAAAAATTGCATAGGTTTCGCTACAAATGTTTGAACTCTCCAGGAAAATAAAAATATTTATGCATTTGTCCCGCTTCTGCTGGTCAACTAATGGATGCACTGCTATTTGATAAGTAAAAAATGTGTCGGTCTCATAAAGACAGCACAGACCAGAAGACCAAATCCATAATAAATAATTTTGCATTTCCTCTCAGTAAATGGAATATAAAGAAACAATTTACTAATCCATTGCAAAAAGACGATGAAGAGTTGCAGTTTTGAGGAAATGTTGATACAAGTACTATATAACGTGCCTTTTGGTGTCATGCACTTTCCCATCTTCGTGGCTTTATGTTGCCGGGAATGGAATTTACGCAAAGGTCTGGTGGAGAGGCTGGTTATCACCTCAACAGTGTTTCCACCGAGTGGCTGCATGCTCATGTTGTCCTTCTTGTGTGGTTACACTGTAAAGCGTACCTCTGCCTTACCGTTGTCTACCGTTAATGTCCTTCGTAAGCCCAGGAGATGAAATTATCGAGGTTTTTTTTTGCAGCATTAGCATAGGAAAGGGTAGCAAACAATTTTCCTTCGGTGATATACATCTCCGTTTTCAGGAAAGGGACGAGCACGCAATTTCCAAATCAGCATTCGTTGAGGCGGGCCATCCGTTCATTTTATTAACACTTCCACTCTGAGAGAATATAATAAAAGATTAAAGGGAAAGACTGAAATGGCGATTTAAGCAAAGGCTAATTAGCAAAGGATATATCGTGATCGCTGAATCTAATAGCGATGACACGAAGCATGAATTTAATGATCCCCTCAGCCCCTCCCGCATCCCAGCCCACTCGTGTCCTCAGCTATCCGGAGCTGGAACATGAACATGACGTACGTCATCATCGTGCTGAGGACCTGCAAAAGCATCAAAGGAGGCATGTAAGATTTATGCTCGCTATTGAATTCCAATTCCAACTCCTCACCAGCGAAAACATTCTGTAGTTGATGTCAAACAGGTTGCAAGCTGTGAGGCGCCAGTTCCAAGCGAGGATGTGCTCCCCGAGAATTTGGTCGGTGGATTTGCAGTGCAGAAAGTTGTTCTGCGTTTTCACCAACAGCATTCTCAATCGAACCCCTGCTTTCGCCTCCTTCATCTTCCTCACAGGAATTTCAGATTTCTTAATAATTTGCCAACTAATCTGGGTCAGGCTGGCATTACTCACCCGATCCTCAAAAGCCTGCCCCATGCCGGCAATCAGCACGACCCTCAGCACATGCATGACCCCTAGCAGCACCATCTCACAGACCCAGAATCTATTCTCCTCCATCCAGTAGTAAACCCCTATGTAGGGTAAGAGGATACACAAGACGCTCGACTCGAATACGGAAACGAGGGCGATGAACCCTGCCATTTTGTTGTACAGTGCAAAGCACCCTTGTGTCTCCCGAAGTGCGGTGGCCGTTCCTTCCTGGCTCCAACCCCTGCCCCCGATTGTAGCCGTAATCTCAGCGGCCACCCCACCATAACATGACAGCAACTTCTGCCCCAATCGAATGAACAGCACCGTCGAGAACACGGTCGATGCCTTCCGAATGCCGGCTGTTATCTGCACGACCGCCCTTGGGGACCATTTACTTTGGCCTCCGATCTGGAGCGCCTGCAGCACGACCGATGCAGCGATTAGCGCCAAGAAGGCCCACCAAACAAAGGTGATGACCGCCCATTTGCCGCCGCTGCTGCAGAATCCCCGGCCTTTTACGAGCGTCTCCAGTGCACGGACCCTCTCCACCAATTCATAGACCATTTTGTATCTCGCAATGTAGTACAGCCTCTTTGCTGTCTCGAAGCCCACAACCACCACCATCGCCGTGGACAGGACGATCCCCTCCGAGATCTGGATTGAAGGGCGGAAATTGAAAGGGATGGTGATCAGGACGTAGTATGTGAACACGGAGAGCTCGGCGGACGTGGTTAGGATCAAGTATGAGATGCTTAATAGGCGTGGGCAGCGTTTTTCGCTCGGTATAGGTTTGTGGAATGGGATGCAGCCGACAAGTTTCCCTATAAAGAAGGCGACTGATAGCGAGCTGGGGATCTTTAGTTTCTTTAGTTTTGAAGTTGTGGGTTTCATGACTGGGAATCGTCGTCAATTTGGTCTTTGGTGTGCTTGCTTTAGCACCTTTAATGGACTGGAGCCTTTGTCGCCGAATCGGGAGCTACTCATGACAGAAATATCAATACATTCAAATTATCGACCACCGATCGTGGCCTAATTGTGCAACAATCGAAAACTTGTACTGACGCTGTAAACCCTGCTAAATGTTTGCAAAACTTTGAAAGAGCCGTGAGCGTCAATGAATGACATTATGACCAGTTTTTTTTATAATCGTGGTACAATTAACTGAAGTAGACCACCGTTGGATCGGCGATTATTGTAAACTGTTGACTACCCTCGGCTGTAATTACGATGGCTGGATTTCAAATCGTCCACGGCCCACACACGTGGAGCCAGGCCACGGAAAGTTCGGGGAAATTATGAAGGCCTGCTTGTATTATTCATGGTACTCCACCAGCAATTATATTGGTAGGTTTCATTTTGGTGTCGCGAACTTTCGCGGTGCATTCGTTTCAGTGTTTTACCTTTATAGACTGGAGCTTTTGTCATTAAGTCGGGAGCTATTTATATCAATGCATCCAAATTACCAATAATGCGTGACCCAATCACTCAAAATTCGTTCTGGCACGCTGTAAACCCTGTAAAACTTTGCAGAAGCGTTTGAAGAGATTACATGATCAATAATTACGAGATAATGACAGCAGTTAACTGAATGCCCGGTGAATTTGCGAACATGGAAGGCCAGCCTTCGAATTACAACTGATTGGACTCTGCATCGTCCACGTGGAGGCAAGTTCGGGGAAATTACGGAAGACTGCTTCTATTATTGATGGTGATGCTTCATCAAGTAATGATTAACGATACCGGCAGGGCCGCTCTTAATTCGAGCCATTTGTTTAAATAAAGTTGAAGCTTGCACACTTGCTGCATGGGAGAAATTATTCCACAACCAGCATACTGTTTGTTGCAAATTAATGAGACGAAACAGTGGCACCCGCGAAACGAGTAGGCAAGCTCCCCGCGATCCAGAGCTGAAACTCTGGAAAATGGATTATCTGTGAAATTGAGCAACGCACGTGCGACAAAGCGAGCAATGATCAGAATCGAGTCCATGCATCTTCCGAATATGTAATTGTACTAATTAATCTCTGTATTCCAGAACAAAAATATGTAATTGACATCAAAATTACTACGAGTAGCTGTCTTGTGCTGATTCTTTATTGAGAAATTGGAAAATTATTGAATGCATTCGAGTACCACCCACAAAAGTCCAATTAATCGACCTAATTGGCGGGTCAGCAGTGCTTTCGTTGACGTGAGCCGTTGCTGTCGGCTTGGATTCAGTCGCCGGCCTTCTTTCATTGCATGAGTTTTTACGAGCCGCTCTCGAATTGCTGCAGCAGATGAGCAGGGGTACATGAGAGCAGGAGCACCGTTTACAGTTTCAGTTATTACCAAGATAAGATACGAGCTAGTGAGTCGGGCACAGTAGTCAGCTGGCTTATCTGTGACACATTTCCCTTGCCAACTCCGCCAACTCCAAACTGCGAACAAGCAAAGTAAAAAAGCAGATACACACAACTTCTGCAATGATCACAAAGTGGCAGTGGCAGTGAAACTCCGCCGTGCAATGTTCCGGCTGCTCGCCCTCCGCCGCAGGCAGCGACTGCTCCTCCTCGCGGCGGTGGTCATCGCATTCTACGGTGCGTGGAGGTGGTTTAACCACGAGGGTGAGTTTCCGAGTTCGGAGTCGATTATTAAATCGGCTGGTGAGTGATTCAATTAAATTTTTATTGATTTCTAGGAAAGGAGCCCCCGAATCTGAACGTCCCCTGCACACTGCCCGCACTCGACCCGTTCCACTCATCAGTTCTTCCTTTCGTGAACCCCGTCCAGCATATTCAGTGCAATTCGAGCTCGTATCCGCTCCTATTCGACGTGGTCCTTGAAAAGGACGGGTCTGGCGCCGATGAGCTCATTCTCCTGCAGCCTCCACAGCCACTGGGGTACAGTGACTGCTGCTACAAGCATTTTAAGATGGGCAGATCTGATACGGAGCAGGTTTTCAGTGAGGAGTGCCACAGGCTGGACACCCACAATGCAAAGAGGTGGCGGATCGATCACGATTACGACTACATTGCCGTCTACTGCAGGAGGGATGGAGTGCTCTGGAATGCTCTGAAAGGGCTGGCGATGGGGGACGACCGAACCCTCGTTGACATGTTTAACTTCGCACACACGAAACCGCAGCGGCAGCCAACAACCCGTCCGACAGAACACTCGAGTCTTCGGAAGCCATCCGTCCTCCTCCTTGGCCTGGACTCAGTCTCCCGGATGAATCAGATTAGAACGATGCCCGCAAGTCGACAACTCCTCCAAGAACTCGGCGCAGTAGAATTTCTCGGCCACAACCTAGTCGAGGAGAACACATTCACTAATATAATACCGATCCTGACTGGGTACAATGAAAAGGAACTCAAGTCTGTATGCTGGCATGATGCGGAGACTCACTTTGACTCCTGCCCCTTCATCTGGAAGAATTACAGCCGTGCAGGGTACTTGACTTCGTACGGGGAGGACGCGAGCAACTACGGGAATTTTCTGTACAACAAAGTTGGGTTCAAACTACAACCAACTGATTTCTACACGATCCCCTTAGTGAATGCGATGGAAGGTCATGGGCTCTACCATGCTGGGGACGGGCCGTCAGGGGACTACGTCTGCTACGGGCCGAGACTTGGGTGGGAGGTGATCTTTTCTAATGTGAGGAAGGTGGCGGCGGGGGCACGCCAAAGCGGCCGCCCATTCTTCCAGTTTACGTGGGCCACTTCACTCACGCATAGCGATAATAATTACCCGGCAGCTGCGGATGGGCATCTGGTCGAGTTGCTGAGTTGGCTCAGGGACGGTAGCTACTTGAACGAGACGATTGTGATCCTGTTGAGTGACCACGGCTCGAGGGAAGGCGGATTAAGGCAGACGGAGCAGGGGGCAATCGAAGCGAGGATGCCTTTCGTGTGGTTTTTACTCCCCGACTGGTTTCAGCGTGAATACTCCGTTGCGGTTGGGAATTTGAGGAGGAATGCCGAGACGAGAACTACTCCGTACGACGTGCACGAAGTGCTGGTTGACCTGCTGGATATGGGAAGGATTAAAGACGGGGCGGTGCTGAAGCGGAAAGAGTCAGCACGGGGCCTGAGTCTCTTCACACCACTCCCGAACCCACGAAGCTGCTACGCGGCTGGGATTTTGTTTCACTCGTGTGCGTGCGCCGCACCCGTGCCGTTGTCAACCGAAGATTCGTCCGTGGTAGAAGCGACGAGAGCTGCTGTGGAGGAGATCAACAAGAAATTAAGTGCTCACCCGCAGTGCGCAGTGCTCGTGCTTGAAAGGATCCGAACTGCTCACCAACTCTATAAAGGGACCGGACAAGTTCTCCGCGTCTCCTTCGAAACTACGCCGAGCAGAGCAATTTTCGAGGCTACAATGCTGCAGGAGAGCAGTGGATGGACCGTGGTCGGTGGAGTAAGCAGATTAAACCTGTACGGAAAGCAGAGTGAATGCGTACACGAGTACAAATTAAAGAATCTTTGTTACTGTACGTAGTTCCACTTATGTTATATATATATTGGTTATGTACTGAGATACGGATACAAAGATGAAATTTCTTCCATTACAATGTAACTCTTATGCAAATAATTTGCTTCGCGGTCTGCCTCGACCTCCTCCAGTTTTCTATTGGCAGCGGCGAGCTGCTCCTCCAATTCAGCGATGCGACGGAGGTGGGCGGCTGTTTCGGCCTTCTTCCGGTCACGCTGGCGGCGTGCCGCAACGGCGTTCTTGACTCTTGGATCGTCGACCGGGTTCAGGGTGTGCATTGGGGGCTCGTTCCTCTTGAATCTTCGGTTTCGATCGCGCTTCTTTTTTGCAGGTGCTGCCGGCGGTGGATTGTTGGTACCCTGCTGCTGCTGGGCGAGAGCTGGCGTCTCGTCTCCTTCGAACTCCAGGCCGAGCCACTCGAGTGGTTGTTGAAAAGATTGATTGAAGTACGCGTGAAATGTCGGTGTTGGATCATTTTCGTAGATGTTCTTTATGTCAATGAGGAGGAATTCTTCTGAAAATAGGCAGAGCAATGACCAGGGGCCTTTGGTCACAAAGTCGATGTTCACGAAGTTACCCGAAAAGAACATACCTTGCGCTTGCAGATCCATTTCTGACAACGACGGGGACCAGACACTAAACAATATTTAAATTCTTATATTCTTTAATCTGCGTGAAATTCTGTGCGGATGACTGATGGATAAATAAAGCTCAAGAGTACACTGTTTCAAAAGCACTCTTTCCACTTCAATGGCTCGATCGTGATTGACTTGACGGCGGTCGCAACGAAGAATGAAAGCTCATGACTCACACTTTCTTGCTTGCAGGCAGATGACCATTACTTTGCTGCTCTTCGTTCGTGCTGAGTCATCCCTACGACTGTACTGCTATGGGACGGCGAAGGAAGGTTACTTCATACAATTTCGTAATTCGATGGCGGCACGTCGTGCTTCAAGGAAAAAGTGGTGCTTGGGAGAGCGCATGAATACAATGACCAGTCACCAGCCAATGACGGGAAGGGGTATGAAAAATCTGTGGAAACCAGCTTGGCTGGAGTTTACGTGAGAAATCGCGTTGGGTTCAGCTTAGCCGGAGTTTATATGGGAAATCCTGTCACATGGTGCTTATGAAAAATCCTACTGCATGCATTGGAGCCTCCTGTGGTCCTTTCCGTTTGTAGTTTTGGTGTTTGCTGGGGATCCGACCGGATCCACAGCAAACAAACCGTGGGTTCATGAAGGCTGAAGTCTACAATCATAAAGTACAGGTTCGACTCGATCTGGTACCCAACAATTTCATCATGTTCACGGCATCGCTCTCGTTCTCGAATGCGAATTTCATAAAAGCCTCATGCAAGAGTGCA